>JAPMUY010004428.1:0-100000 GCA_026901105.3 Galaxias olidus
TATTTCAGCCCTTAGTTTGAAAGTGTATATATGGTATTTACCCTTTTTACGATGACAGATTACAGTTATGAATTTGTTATGAATAGGACTGAACATTCCAATCAAGAACCCAACCACATACAACCATGCCTATTAAGCAGCTTCTTAGAATCCCATTTTGCATTGAACCTTCCCGCAATATTTAGGCACGAGCTTTGAAAGCATGCCTCGTGTAAATCAACATTTAGGCCAGAACTGGTCTTTCTCTCACCACACTCATTTAGCAGGCACTCCTGATGAGGACCCAGTTTCAGATCTTGCGAGTGTGTATGGCCCACTCCAGGGTTGTTCAATATCATCTGTCTTCACAGTGAGCCACGAGAGAGACTCCTGGAGCTAGCCTACATCCACTCGCGCTGAATAATTAATTTTCCGTGGCCTTCAGTGAAAAGTGAGTGAAATAATGTATGGATTTGGATCATAGCTTTGTGCAGAATTCATCTTAAAGTCACATTGTACACACTATACTATTGTAACTTTTACGTTGCGCAAAATGGATGACCCCTGGCGATACTGATGAGCGTGTTCTTCGAGTAAGGACGTAGAAGGAATAGCGCCGAGCCGCACGGTTTGGCTGCTCAAGGACTCGGCAAAGACTTTGGACGGAGCTGCGCCGTGGCACAAAGCTGTTGGACAGTTGAAATGAACCACAACGCGTTCCACTGCAGAGGGATCCCGAGCTACAGCACCGCAATCACCCATTTTGTCCAGCCGTCATATTTGCTGGAAACAAATGACGCCATTAGAGGGGGTTTATACCCCGAAATATTGTGCCGTCGCGTCACACCTCGGACCCGTTCCGGAGATGGACGGGTCGTAAAGCAGTCTCACGTTCCCCTCGGTGCGCGCCTCTTGTATTCAGGCTATATTAGAGAAGTTAACCTCAGCCCCTCAAGATAATGATATTCAGAGGACGCGTTGACACCCGGCGAGATTCATCTCTTATTCAACAGAACCAATCTCACTCTGTGTCTATCACGCCTCCGCGGCGGGAGGAAGCGGCCCGTTTATTTGGAAAACGGGGACTGGCCGGCCTGCCGTGTTGGAGGGGCCGCGTGGCTGATGATGCAGTTCTACAAAAATGAAATACATATACGGCGAGAAGGCACGGTCGTGCTGCAGGCGAGCGGAGAGACAGGGAGAGGCAGGCACGCTGTTTGCAAGTGGTCCCAACATGTGGGCCCACCTTGACGGGGTGAGAAATGGAAGGCGACAGGTGATCATTGAAAGCTACGTCCGCGTGGGTTTGGGTTTGGGCTGCGAGTCATTAGGTTGAGGCAAGGTCAAACGTGGCGCGCAGGGAGGCACACTGAATGTGTTATAGGGCTGGGTGAGAGGGAACAGCATGCGTGTCCGTATGCATCGCACTCAGCTTGGAAAGAGAAAAGAGGGGGAAACGCAAGCTGTGATTGACGAGTGAGAGGAGCGCCGCCGTTGGCCTCAGTCAAGGGGGGAGGCCAATGTGGGCCAAGCCTGGCCAAAGCGGACCAGGTCGGCTGGAGTCCTCTTGGGCCAGCTGGAAGGGAGGTTTGCGGTTCTGTCCAGCAGGGGCCCGGCAACATAACAGTGATGGATTGCAGCACCTAAATCTCCCCTGGCCATCTGCAGCCTCTAATGTGGGCCGCAGGGGGGTCCGCAATGAAAAGAAAATAGGAGCGAGAGATGAGCCACAAAGATTTATCTGACCACGCCGGCCTGCTGCGGCTCCAGCCTCTTTTTCTTTACTGGTTCTGATTGGGGCGCACGGATTGGATTGGATGATCTCAGCAGAAAGATACCCTGAGGCCAACACTGAGACACAAAGCTCTTCTGATGCCTCGGACACGCACACAGACAGGACGCGAGGCGGATGGATGAATGGATGAATGGATGAACATATGGATGGATGGATGGGTGAATGGATGAACATATGGATGGATGGATGGATGGATGGATAGATCGATCGATGGATTGACGGATCTACAGAAGGTAGCGGATAGAAGGGGAGATATGGAGTGTTCTGTTACAGTAGGATCATAGATTTTCCGAGTGCATCATGATCAAGGGCTTTCAACAAACACAGTTTGGTTCAGTAATTCCAGATAAGGAGGGCCGATGACCAAACGATAAGGCCCGTTTGAAAAGGGAAGGGCCGCTGCCTGGAAGTAGAATGGAGTCTGCTTGATTACAACAGTACGTCATTAGAGGAAGGGAGAGGGCGATGATCAGTCGATTTTAACCAACAGATTGGCCCGCCACTTATCCATGGGCTGAAGAGATTTCAATTAACCCAGGCTATCAGCGCTGCAATCAAGGGCTCTTTCCATCACACAATCCACTCAAATCTGTCTAGCTATTACATTCCCTGGGTTATTGCCGTGCACAAATGAACGGATGAATAAACAAATGAATAACTACTCGAAACTGTGTATTTCTGTCTGATAGTTGGATTCCATGCTTCGCATAGGTGAAACAGCGCAGTTTGATCGAGTGCAATCAGCACTTTACTGCCACAATCACAAAGTCCTGATTGAACTTTTGTGTGTGGGATGAGAACGGCGAGACGTTCACCACAGTAAAGGTCAGTGGTCTTTTGGTTCGGCAATTTTGTGACGAGTTTGCCGAGAGGTTTCCAGAACATTGTAATGACAAGGGAAGCAAAATCATGTGCGTTTAATATTATGTTACACGGAGGAAATAAAATATCCGCTAATTGTCTGAACTAATCAAAAAGTTATCTTTCTTCAAATAAAAGGGAGGATTTTATATATATATATTTATAGTTGTATAATTATACAATATATCTCCCCGATTATTTATATTTATATATATTTTCTGTAATTCTGATGTTTGACCGATACTTTAAACAGGTTTTTAATAGGTTAGTCCTCTCCATGATTGTCATAACTTATAAACTGGTGATGATGTCCATCGTGTGAAGAGGTCACACGACCATCAATGTACTCATTAGAGCTTGAAAGAGAGGAGAGAGAAAGAGAGTTAGTGAAAGACTAAGTAAAAGAGAGAGAGCAAAGGAGTGAGAAGAGAGCGAGCAGAGCAGGGACACGGGCCAGGATTTGAAGGCCTTTTTTTCCCCCCCGACAGTAAGGGATCTTCCTTCCCCAGTAATTGCTCTCCCCTCTGCCTTATTTGAATCCTGCATTTCATATATCATGCCGTCCTCCAGAGACGTGCTACCGCAGAGGGAAGTTCAGGCCAGGTTAGGCCCGGCTCTCGGCTTCCTCCGCGCTCACGGTAATTAGGACGGGTGCCAAAGTTTGGATTGAACGCGCCCCTCGGTGAGTGTGCATGAGCTTGTTAGAAAGTCTTTAGTCCGTACCCCCAGGAACGTGTCGAGCGTCGCCGTGTCAAAAGACTCATCAGTCATTAGCTCTGTGGCTGTGTCAATGCCGGGTCTCCCAGGGGCCAGGGGAGGGAGGGGGGCTTTATCCACCGCTGCCCCGCCAGCTCCCTAAACTCAACTCAGCAAGGCACAGCTCTTTAATAGACGGATACCGGGGGTTATATGATGTTCCATTCGAAGGCCTAATTTAAGTACATGTATAGGGTTTTTCCAGAGAGGGCAGGTTCACAAAGCTATGTAATTTCAAAGCTGGATCGGCCCTTCCTTCCTTGTGAAGATTTGCCAGGATTTCCCCTCTAAAACAATGCGGTAGCCCTGGGTTTAGTATTCTGATTGTGATCAGAACTGTCACGCTGGATAATTCCTTCAATGGTCCATCATGTTTGGCAATCATGCATGGCAGACCTGAAACAAATATTGCTGCAGAGTCGTCCTGGGCAGGCAAACCCATTCAAATCTAATGTTATATCAAGATGCCGAGTCTGCCACCACGCATATTCCCAAAACATCCGAGCAGAATGCTTAATTGTGCCAACAAAACAAACTAATGAGAGTTGCCATGCCGATGTCGGGAGGATTATTCAGTTTTCAATTTAATATCACCTTGTTAGAATAACGCTGACTTCAACAAAGAGCTTCCCCTAATATATTAGCCCATGCCGACTCTAATTACAAGTCCTGTGAGAAAACACACTTATTGTACGTATAAACTCATTACATTTTCACACACACGCGCACACACTCACATGCATACTGATACACGTTTACTGAGGCTCCTGCACACATTCTAAACATATTTGCACTTACTCGTGGACACACAAACACAAAGACGCACACATACAAGGGTTGCTCAACAAGACCGGTGGGGCAATCTATAACGTATTGATATAAGGTGATTAATAAGACAAGGTGAATATGTCCTGCTTTTCACAGCATGCTGAGCACGACCGCTGCACCGATCCTATGCTCCCTAGCCGTAGAAATAGGTTTCTAGATTTTAATTGGACGGAAGGACCTCCGAGCTGCGAGGGAGAGGTGAGAGGCTTAGTGGCAAGTGCAGGAAGGGCTAACTAAGGGGTGTCAAACTCAATTCCTTGAGAGACCCTGCGCATTGCTTTGCGGGCCAGCCTCTGCTCCTAATAAGTTAATTAGCTGACATCGGGTCAAAGGGACAGAATATATTTTGCACAGAGTAAAACTGAGATTAGATGTAAATTCAGTATCACTGCACGCAAAGGGGGATTCTGCGTTCATCCAATAGTGGAGGACAAAGGGAAACACTTCATGAGTTGTATCCAACTGAGATCATCTTAGAGCGCAAGCTGATTGAGTTTGGGCTATTGACTTGTACAGTACAGAAAAATGGAAAAGGTGAATTTCCTAGGCTGGTCGTTTCTTTGGGCAATGCGGGCAGACTTTCCTCTTGCCTCTGGGATCACGGTTGCCTCTGTAAGCTAGAGGATACAGCGGTAGAATACTGTGTGTGTTTGACTTCTATTCTTTTTTCTCTCTCTCTCTCTCCCACAAATGGTGCAGTCCCTTATCTCCCATGCACTAAAAACTCCTCAAGTTGTGGAGATTATTTTTCAATTTCCCAACTGTCCTCCTGGAGAGAGTATTCCTCTCTCCTCGTGGACGTCACCAGATATCCCGTCCCTCGGCTGCGTTCCAACTCAACATTCACATAAGTCATTAAGGATGTTTGTCAGAATCAAAGTGAAAAGGGGTTTGCCAGATAACAACTGCCGTAATTACTTCCATGTGCGCCTGTGGGTTTCGAGCACCAGCAGGATCAATTATTCCGGCCTAAGAAAAGGAGATAGATTATGACTCGATCTTAACTAGGGGCTGGATAGAGTTTTTAGAGCCAATCAGATATTTCCACCTGTGAGCGAGTGGAGGAAACTGCTGAAGTGAAAAAGGGGATCGTCAACGAGTCCCTGCTGTATCTTCACACTACAAGGAACATTGTCGCTGGACACTTCTCATTTGAACAGTAGCCTTTTTTTAGATAACACACGAGGAGCGCTGCTTGTTTTAGCCTCCCCAACCTCAAAATAATCCCGGAAGGCGCTTCCTTATATAGAAAAACACATTCTCCAATGTCCTCTCATTTCCATTTGATCAAACCCAACGACGCTTTCATAATCAAACACGACGCGACTCACTCCAAGCTATGGAGATTATACAAAAAAGCGTGTCTTTTCTTGTACCTCAGAGATAGGAAACAAAGTGAAACGCTTCGGCCAAAGGGGAGGAAACGTCTGGGCTGAATGTACACTGCTGCTGGCAAAGCCGGAGCTGGTTCATCCTTCTGGCCATTACTGTCGGAGGTGGATGAAAGGAAACGATTGAATTTTCAAGTGGCAATAGCTTGTAGCCGTGGCGGTGGCCCCACGCGGCCCCACCAATTGCACCTATTTTACCGGCCGCCTCTCTCAGTGGCTCATGCCATTGTAGCAGTGTCTTATAATAAGATCAGCATTGATTAGGCATGGCCTTGCGGTAATAACCAGTAAATTAAATGTGGGTAATAGTTCCTCTGCTGAGTGCTGGCTGTTTAATTAGTAAACCAAATAGGAAATCAAACTGAAGGGAAAGCCAATAGATGGGGAAATATGGAGCTGGAGCACTGCAGAATGGAAGTGTTGACCTTTCCAACTGTCGGCTTGGTGTGGCACCAGGGACAATGCACCCACTACGTAGTTCACGTCATTGTGAAGAGGACAGGGGTCCTGTTGCATGTGTCATTTGTGATCATACTTTTAAATGGTGGGAATTTAAAGTCAAACAGAATCCGGTCTGCAAGACCAAATGGATGTGTAGGAGTCCCTTTTTTTTTCTTAGTTCAACACATTTTTATAAAAATAATAAACGGAGCGTGGAACACGTTGAGGGGGTGTGAAAATGTATTTTTGTTGTTTCCAAAGCAAGGTGAATAATGGTCTCGTTTCACATGACGTACTGTCAGAGAAAACAGTTCTCTATCTTACCTGAGATGATGGATGCCAAGCGGAACGCATCTGGATGGCGAACAGGTGCCACCGGTTCATATGGGGATGCCTCGTGCAGTTCTCCACCTGGGGAACAGACATGGTGATAAGTGGATGATAGTATCGGACATGGTGGTAGTCTTGGCGGCTCAGGACAGCACCTAGCAGAGTTCACACAGGAGAAGCACGATGGCAACAATGTTGAAAAGCATAGAAAGGCACAGATTTTGAACCTTGCAATCTGACTCAATCTCAGACCCATTGAAATGTCTTGGTCCAAACTCTGAAGTCTCATATTCATAACTATCATTCAAAACACATTAATATGAAGCTGAAACGGAGAAGGGCATCACGGTGGCTCAGTGGTTTCAATCCCCACCTGACCCAGGGGTCTTTCTGTGTGGAGTTTGTGTGTTCTCCCCGTGTTTGCGTGGGTTTCCTCCCGGAGTCCAAAAACATGCAGGTTAATTGGTGACTCTAAATTGTTCGTAGGTGTGAATGTGAGATGTTGTCTGTCCCTATGTGTCGGCCCTGTGATAGACTGGCGATCTGTCCAGGGTGTACCCTGCCTCTCGCCCTGTGTCGGCTGGGATAGGGTCCAGGCCCCCCGCGACCCTGCATGGGATAAGCGGTATAGCTGATGGATGGATGAAATGGAGAATTTTCTCCCCTTCTCCGGGGATTTGAAACAAATAACAACTAAAGACAGTGGAGGGACAGTGGAGGGACCGAATCCAGGATGTTCTTCCTGAAGGTTCATTAATTGGTCTATCCAGACGCTATCACACCCACTAACAACTTCAGCCCTGACAACAGCCGGCTCATTCTGTGATATGCACAAAAAAAAAGAGATTACTTTCCATGGTCAGATAATTTCCTTTCGGAGAGAACATTTGGTCGGGGTGTGCCGCAATATGTGAGGGAGTGGGGTTGAGTGAAGGCTGTCTCACAGCTCGAAAATGCCAGGAATATGTTTGTAAAAAAAAAAAAAAAAGAGAAATTCAAATTAGCACTTGACTGACTGAGGCGCTCCCCTGTGCCTGGCTCTCGGAAGCCCCTAATCCTGCATTTAAAATTCACAGCCATTCGGTGTGATGCAGACAAGCCCTCCAGTGTGTAATAGCTTTGCATTCTGATCCAAACGGAAACACAGCAAGGCTGTTTTGGGACGGCGGGAAGCCCCAGCACAGCAAATGAGAAAACTCAGAGGCTGTAGGGAGACGGTTGGACTCACTGGATAACCATCCCATCAGTAGATATCTCCCCCATTTTGTTTATTATCCTCCGTTGCTTTTAAAAAAAAAGATGATTCTTTTTTTTTTCCTGATCAAAGTTTTGAACCAGCTGTTCAGATCACGACGGAGGCTTCAATGGAGAATAGTTGTGCGTGTGCGAGCGTGTGTGTGTGTCTGTGTGTGTCTGTGTGTGTCTGTGCGTGTGCGAGCGTGTGTGTGTGTCTGTGTGCACTCCTGTCTGCACACTTGCACTTGACTCGCCATAAACAGATATAACTTGAACATATTTTAATCATCCCACTGGAATTATCCCCTCTTTGATGTGGGAGTTCATAGGGAGTTTGATGAATGAAAACAAAGGGAGCTTAACAAACTGTTTTATTGCGTTCTCCGTCCTGTGAGTCCGAGCTAAAGACAAACGGTTGAGGAGCTAATTGAAGAGAGTCCATGATTACGGCCGATTATATTTTAGGCATGTGGAGTAGACGCCCAATAAACGGGTACTAACATGAACGGTTATGGCACAGTTGCTGCTTGGGAGGAGCAGTAAGTCACTTTGGGAACTCAGGAAGCCAAGTCTCTTCTGTTGCTTGACTAAATCATCATCACTACAGCCTTTTCCTCCAGTGTTGTCTATTTACACAACATGCGGCAGCTCAGCTGGGTGCTTCTGAAAGCAGCTATTGACTGGGGAGGGTGTGCGCGTGTGTGCGCGTGTGCGCGCGTGTGCGTGTGTGCGTGTGTAGGTGTGTGGGTGTGTGGGTGTGTGTGTCTGTGTGTGTGTGCGTGTTTGTGTCTGTTTCTTCTGTAGTTTGTGGGCATGGCTGGTGTGTGTGTGTGTGTTTGTACTAAAGTGGCTGTGCATGTGTGAAATCGCACAAAGGAGGCAAGAATGACTTTCTCTCTCTGATCCCCTTTATCAGTCCATCTTTGTTCATGCTGCGTCTGTCTTCACATCTCAATGGAGGGAAGTGACAGGCAGGCCAAACACGTGATCCCGCCGCATCGTGGCTAAGTACAACAATTGGTGACCGGATGCAAAGCTCCCCTACTAGCTTCATTTATCCATCGAACCCAACTATTGTCAGCTAGCGAAGCCTCATTTTTAATCTAACAGCGTTTGGTTGGTGAAAAGTGGTGGTTCAATTATCTAAGTGCTCAAGTAACAAGTCCATGTGAAACAGTGGACGTACCATTTTCTTTACAAATGAGGACTGTTCACTCTGTTGGTGCTGTTGAGTTCCTCTCCTCAATTGCAACAGTTTCCTCCCTGCATATCATCCATTACTTAAAAGGCCTTGTCTGCAGAGAGTGGATGAATGCATAATGACTTGTTAACAAAAAAAGCAGCAGCACTTAATGCATTATCGAAGCAGATTGTACGTGTTTAGGATGGTATCACTGTTCAAATCAAATGCTCAAATCAAATTGAACAAGTACTGAGGATATGACCCCACATTGCTTCCAGTATTTGGTAAAGTAGTAATCTGACTACTATAATTAAGTACTGCAGCTTTAGGATTGCTCTATGAAACAAAAGCTAAAATGGCATTACATTGAATATTTTGAAAATAATACATATTTTAATCATGACATAATTGACAGCAAAAATGCACCCAACTCCAATCTTAAAATATCAGCAGGACACATAAGCAGTAGAACGGGCCACAGTAATCTAAAACAATCACAAAATAGTAATTGTATCAGATTACACATTTGAGAAAATTCCATGGATTACATTACTAATTACTGTCGTGTAATTTGTAATCAGTACCCGGTGACATTTCAACTTGCCAGCCCAACGCTGGTGGTTTGTGAAAACACCCCAATCATTCTCAGCAGGGGCTCTTCTTGTACTGTTTCCTTTGTGAAATCGTGTTAGTTGCCAGTCAACCCACATCCAATTATGCATTCATCAAGTGATAGGAATTCTTCCCAGCTGTTTAGTGGGATGATAGTTTAGCCGCTGGGCAACAACTTATCGGGGTAATTAAGACGCAGTTTGACTTCATTTGCTCTGACAGGGCTGCTCATGGCCAGAGACAAGCAGACGCACAGCAGCGCCCCCTAGAACCCGACTCTTCGGGCAGATCTGGAGGCAAGTTGCCCTCTGGGCTTTTGATTAAACCATTAGACCGTGTCATATCTGTCACATTCACAATTAATTATCAATAAGGATGAGTCCTCAAGTGACAGCACGGTCCTATGGATGTTTTATTTAATTTTTTCAAAAAATTTCGAGGACCTGGCAAACAGCTTGTGGCCCGAAGCAAAGTCAATTTTAATAGCTGTCATTCCCTTCATTCTCTTTTAAAGGTGGTGACTCGCTCTCACCGTGCACATTTTAAATATTGATTTCATGTTCCCGCCAGCCGTGGAAAGCGAGCGGCTGAGATCGGCCAACTAGGCTTTGCCAGTGGGGCTCTTCCACACTGCGCATTCAGTCATGCTCTCAGAAAAGCTCTCCTGACAGCAGTGAATCCTAATGCCCGCATCACGACAGCGTTTATGAAGCCCAATGGGCTGTCACTCTCCTCATGCGGAGGCTGAGAGCTCCGTCCACAACAATGGACTCGTCCACCAAAACGTGCGCACGCGCACATGCACACACCCTTCTGCCAAAGTGTGAGCGTTCATTTCGAACATATTCAATGCAGCATGGAGGCCCTCCACGTACGCTATAGAAAATCATTAGAGGCATTTACAAGGACAAACCAAGGCCAAACGGTTTGGCCATCGAGGTTTCACGAATCCTTTTCACAATGTTTTTGGAGAGGTAGGGGGTGTTCACTGTATTACCGCTATTGATCTGTCCCAGCCTATTGACAGTATTTCTCCTTTGAAGAGGAACTAGGCTGCTAGTGAGGTTCGCTGCTGGAGAAACAGAGAGGACACACTCAGCATGCAGAGGCCCACCTCCCATCCTCTTTGCCACCGTGCTGGAGAAATGTTCTCCTTATGACAGTGGATGGCTAAGGTAATGGCCGGTGACTGCTACCATTGCTCATAGTAATGATAGTTTCACCCAGGAATACTGTGTACCTTGGTAACCCGACTATATGCCGTCCCCTGTCTCTCTCTCTCTCTCTCTCTCTCTCTCTCTCTCTCTCGCTCGCTCTCTCTCACTGAAAAGTTTTTTTTTAGTTTCTTTTTTTTTTTACTTCTGCTGTGGCTTCCATGTAATGTTCCTTAGCATTAGCCACCAGCTAGCCATATTACACCAGAACAGGGACATATTCAGATTCTGACCTTTAGCATACCGGCTTCCATAAAGACAGGGGATAAATCATCTTACAAATCTGCTTCTTCTGGTAGTTCCACGTAAGCTTTCTCTTAACAATGGCCCGGGACTGTCTGCTGTACATTCCTGTTCAGCTTCTGGGTTGCTCTCTCTCTGCAGGGCCGGGTAAGACCGCTTGGATAATTCATTTTCCATGTGAAATGTCCAAGATTCCTCTAATTGGAATCAGCTGATATAAATCTCTGAAAAACGATACATGTGTCTGAGAAGGCTCTTTGATAATCAGTGAGTTGGAGCTGATGCAGAGCCCCGTGTTAGATCCACATGAGGCCTCCAACACAACGGAGAGAAAACTGTAGCCACCCCTGCAATGTTATAGAGAGCCCATTAAAATCCAAGCAATTACGTATTTTATAGATTCCGACTTCTAACCCTTTGTCGTTGAAAAGTGAGACGTTCAGCAAGAGAGAGAGAGAGGGAGAGAGGGCAGAAAAAAAGAAGCAGAGAAGAGATTCATAAAGAGCGCTTGAAGGAGGGGAGCGGGGCGCGCAGATAAAGAGACCCATCAGAAGCTAGCCATTATCCATCAAGGACAACTGAATTGATGCTTTGAACACCTGGCATTTCTGTCGGAATCATAATTAGACGGTCAAATGTGCAATATCGAGTCTTGCTGTACGGTACCTACCACTTTGCAGCTTGGGTTTGACTATTTGAAATTACAAATCGTACGATAGACCAGATTCCATGTGCATACCATGTTACGACACCGTGTTTTCTATAGACAATAGTCAAGCCACTAAGCCACCAAAAGATATTTCTATATCTATCTATCACAATAGGACTCAAATGTCTAGGACTAGGGTGCTACAAATTTAAAAGCTATCCGTGGGTAAAGTCTCGCCGGACCAATTCAACTCACATTTGGCCAAAAGGAGAAATGGCCATTCTATAAAGTGCACAGCATAAAAAGTGAATACTGTGGCTTGAAGTAGAATAGCCAAACTGCGCTATTAATTCTTGGACAATATCCATACAGAATACATAGCCCACTCTCATAAGAAAAATCTAAAAAGGGCTGCTTTAAAACCTGAATGCTCGTTAGAACAACTCGTGTCAAACTTTCCTGTTTGGTCCCAAAAAAGGCTTTTTATAAAGAGGCTTTGCTGCATTTGGAGTGGGTCTGGGGGGAATTGGCCTTCATGTTTGTTTCCAGAGGAGGATGTTGTACAAGGATTGTTTCCAGTTAACAAATGCTTGGTTGACTGCACAATGGATCACAATTAGATTAAAGCTGCACAGTAAGAGCTTTTGGCCTGCATTAAAGCCCGTCTCATCTCCCCGGACAGGGCCATGGAAGGACAACTGAATTCTTCAAACCACTGTAAAAGACAAGCGTGAGTGAAGGGCACATCCTAATCCCTCCGCCCTCTCCGAGCAGACTGGTGTTGAGCATCCTAGCACATAAGGAACGCAGGTGACTCCCGCGCAGAGACTCCGACGGCTGGAGCGGCACACTCGGCCTGCGTGTCAGCAAGCCTCTGCCGCTGTCAGCCTGATGGGCCGCAACTGGTGCCATGAGTAATCAGCACGGGGAATCGCCTCGCGGGCCAACAAATGTCCCCAAGACAGCGCATCAACTTAGCCATGCTTCGCTAAGCCGTCAAAGGTTCCCGTCTTGCACACCCCGCACCCCCTCCGTTTGACATCAGTGGCCGAAAAAACGTCAATATCTCAGACACTCTTCATATTCCCACGTTTAAGACAATATTGAGCAGACCCTGGAAGGCTGGGGCGATGAAGTATTATCCCTGTTCTCCGTGTAAGTGGAGGGCTAAGGGCCACTGAGCGGTGGGACATTAACCTAATAATATGGTAATTTGGAACACTTTAGGTGAAAACCAATAGCCCTTCCATAACAGGTCGCACTGATGTAATTCCATTATTGCTCCATTACGTCGCAAAGGAGGGGAAAGCATACATTTTTCATGGGGAGTTGCAGGGGGTCGCTATATCACACGGCAGGTGGTAGAGTAGCTTGGGGCGGTCCACTGGGTGTGGTACGTGTTGGTCCCAAACATAACCCAATCCTCAGGACTTCTAACATGGGTTCTGATATAATGGAAGGTAAACACAACAGCTATCCTTCTTTTTGTTTTCACATATCCATGCAAACTTGGTGTTGATGAACGCTTATGTGACAGACAAGATAAGTCATTTAACCCCTTTCCTGGAATGACCCTTTAATGGAGAGAGGTATGCGAATGTACAGGTTGTAACATAATCACCCATTATCAATGACGGCGCTACAGCGAAGCAGAGAGAAGGCTGCCAATCAGCCACAGCCTGCTATTTAGCCATTTCAATGTCTGGCAAAAGCTTTTCATGCATTCCTGGCATTATCATTATCAACCATTGTGAACTATTAATGATAGGTTAGGAAGAGGTGGCTGGAGTTATTGTGGAATAAATCATAGAGGGAACGGCGGCCATCTGGGCATCAGCGTGGTGCCTGTGAGGCCCTGGATGAGCTCACCTTCAGTGAGACCCATGTGGATGCTCCAGTAGCTCTGCAGACACTGCAGCTCCTTCTTCATGCCTCGCTTGCAGCGGCAGTCATAGAGCGGGGAGCCCAGCAGCACCTCCAGGGCAGCCTGGCACTCCCGGTTGGTGTCCAGCATGGCGTCGCGCTCCTTGCCCACCAGGCACTGCCGCATCACCCGGTAGCGTGAGCTACAGTGAGGGTTCTGGTTACACGTGTCACTGGCCTGCACGCAGTCCATCCAGTCCTGGGAGGAGGGGCCAGCCCCAGCTTCAGATCCAGCATTGTCCCCGGTCAGGGCCAGGGCCAGGGCAGAGCCTAAGGAAGGGCCCCAGGAACATGCAGCCTCATCTGAAAGGGAGATAGGAGGGAGGAGAGGGTCTCTCAATGTGCTGGCTTGTTGCGAGTTGCTAAGTGGGCTGTGGTTGTGGGTGTAACTGTTGCGTCATTGAGTGATTTTCTATGTTTCTTTGATTATGTGTGTGCGTGTTTGTCTGACTGGCTCTTTTTGTTAGCTTTTTTACAATTTGTTGGTGAAACCCAAAATGGTGGGATGAATGCAATCTGGAATGCAATGAATGCAATCGAATATGTTGACAGTTTCAGCTTAATGTAATCTCGCTTTTACCCTGAGGACATAATTTGTGAATTTTGGTAAAGATGAAATGTATGCACAACAAAAGCCTTATTAACAACACGCCGGATCTAAGGCATTTTCTGAAAAGGGTGCACCAGATAGATTCAGATGAATGCATTTTAGATGGAGGCAATAATGTGTCCAACCGAGCTAAATACACACCTTTCTGGTCACAGAGACAAGAGAGACACCTTGAGGATGTAGCCAACCTCCAGATTTATACAGAGGTATGACTTCCCTGACATTCAATCTCGATTAGAGTTACATGAGATACCATCCTACCATTTACATTGGAGTCAGAATTATATCTTCAACTGGAAGAAGATGATTCTTATACGATAATAAGGATGATGTCAAATATTAAGCCCTGTAATATGTGATATATGATGTAATATATACATTTTCTTACCAACCATTTAAGCAAAATTATAATTATAAATATTAATAATTTTGTTATCATAAATTAAAAAAAGGAAAAACACATTTCTTCAATTTTAATTTGTGTCCAGTTAACCTCAGAATTATTCTATATGCTGGAATTATACCATCATTCACTAATAATGCTACCATCATTCACTAATAATGCCAATGCAAGTAAACTAAAGCATTTGAGCATCAATGATTTAATTTGTGCTGCCCATTTTTTTTTAAGTTACATCATTATTAAAAGCTTGTTTCACATACATGCAAGCTCACCTAGTAGAGATAGAAGTATGTAATGCATCCACATAATGCTGAATTTGATTGAAGATCAACAATCATGTAATGATTCCTGCTTCAAGTAAACTGTTAGTTCCCTCGTAAATGTGTTCAAATTCCCGTCTCTTGATCGTTGACCCCCTGCGCAACTAACGGAATTTAAATATCCTCATAAAACTCCAAATAGCATGTGGCGCACCAATATGGTTCTCTCAATAATCCATAAAACAATAAACTATAGTTTTTCTAATACGAATAATCCCAGTGGTAAAAGAAAGACAGGAGATCAATCCATAAAAGCAGTTATTTCAAGAGCTGTCTGAACTGTTCATGGCGAACAAACTGTGTCATCTCTCCGCATAATCTCAGGTTGTTAGACTGGGCTAGGATACACTCCAAAAGCCGCGCGCCTCGGACTGACTTTAGAGAGAGCGTGCGTCTCTTTTTGACTGTTCTGGCATCAAATGGGATGACTTTTTGCAAGCCAGCAGAGGGCGACGCAGATTCGCTATTTGCTAAAATGCGATGCACAGTCTTGCAAGGACATTCACTCTTTTTTATACAATGAACCGATTATAAACGTAGCATTCATATCTCACTCATATTGTTTACAATTTCCCACTTTTTTTCATTGTACGACATAATCAGAGGCCATGTAAATAATTCTAAGCCCAGACATTCACCGTGAAAGGCTTTACCATCTGGGGATAGGACATTTTGATCATATCACATTTCAAAGTTCAATTCCTACAGTTCCCCCATTACTGGGTCATAGGGAGTAGAGGGTGCTACACAGTGAAAAGAACCACTTTTCCATCATAGATTACCACAAAGACTTCTTTCAGTCAAACCATTTGTGAGGATTATAACGACGAGCATCTCCTCCAGTGAGGAAACAGGGCTAAGAAGAATGACAATGCAGCTTATTGTATCGGCGCTAAGTATAACAGGATGCGAACAGTAAAGCCACACAACCTCCCATTCTTCAATAAAAAAAAGTCTCACAGCCTTTCTCATAATGCGCAAAATGACTTGGTTGTGCATCATGGCTTAGTAAGGTGTAGGCCGTCATAAATCTTTTCAAATCAAGAAAACAAAGTCTCCATTTAGAGCCAGTGACAGTGACAAACAGCAAGTCCACAAGCTCATAATGATGGTTGAGTGTCAACCCAGGCCTCTATCCAGAGGAGAAATGAGCCTGGGGGCTCTAATCGTAGAATCAGCCTATATTGGCCTGGGCCAATCCTCATCTCCCCTCAGAGTTTGATGGCTCGTTCCCGTATGGAGGAGGCCTCCTGGAAGGGGTAGGGACAGATTATGAGGAGTGGCACATCTTCAGAGACCCTTCCCTGAAAGGATCCATTGCGGGGGTAATGCGGCGTCCCGATTTCGTTTTTGCCTCACATTATCAGGGTACGTGATGGGAGTTGATTGTAGTTGACACGCTGTGCTCTGGTCAGCTCCGTGGGTATTTGAATGCCTCGCTGCTGCTTCATTGAGCGACTGCAGTGCTTAGCAGCAACAATTAGAAAGGCCCCAGAGACACACACAGTGCCACCTACTCACCTGTTATACAATATGTTGCCTTCCGAGGCAAGCATGAACGTGGCTCTGTGAACGAGTTGCTTTGACGACAACCCTTTTCACACCCGTCCTGTGTGCCTCAAAGCTGGCGAATATATGGGCTGAGGGTTGTCTATACGAACTCAGGGGTCTGAAATATCCATGTTTTTCCAGGAGACGTGTAAAGAAAAGTAGCTAAAAAAAGACACTGTGAAGATCTTGTCCTCCAACTGGCTCTTCTCCCTGGCTCTTATCAAGCATTCAAACAAAGCATTAGCCGTCATTACAGATTTAAGCTTGAATTCTGTAAAATAACTGACATTCGTGTTGGCACGTAATACATTTACCTGGAATTTCAGTACAATCAAAATTCCCCTGGTTATCAGTTGTTGGCCACAATTATTTACCTTTTTAATAATAGCCTAGTTTGACTTCTACAGGCATTAGCATGAAATGTGTTGATGCAGGGTTAGAGGTTTCCTTGTGCCTCCTGATGCTCATGCCCTTTGGACAGCACCCTAATTAATCTGAACACAGAAGAACAAATAGAGAGAAGTTAACCATGGCTGATTAGATTAGGAGTTATGGGGTAATGAATGTGTAACCCAGCAAGACCTGGCAGGCTGAAAATGAGAATAATGCTTAAATAAGTGGCAGTTAACCTCCACTGCCTTGCATACTCTTTCACGCTTAGATGGCTCCAGTAATTTAGGCAAATGTCTGGATGACATTATCTTATAGTGACCGCACGGGCGAAGTAACGACTAAACTGTTGGCAATAATGGTAAAGATTGAGCCATATAACTATATTTCTAATAAAAAGCTGAGAACTGCCTTTTAAGTAAAGAAAAATACCTCAAAGAAAACATGGAAAGATAACACATGCTACTTGTATCCTCTAGAATAGATTTGAAGGTCATTTTAAGGGTCTTTCAAGTGCTAAAGGGGTTGGCACCAACCAATCTTAGAGACTTCCTTGTTGACTTTGTACCTGGCAGGGCCCTTAGATCCTCTTCTTTGCTGGTAATTCCCAAGGTGAATTATAAGAGGAGTGGAGAGATATCTTTAAGCTGTTATGCCCCAAAACTGAAATTCCTTTCCAAGCCACATTCGAGGATGAATCTCTTTTAAAAGGGATGTCAAAGTAAAGATGTCAAATATGTCAAACAGTATATCAAAAGGTTTTAGTTTGTTTTATTGTTAAACCAAAATATTGTTATTTATTTATATTTATTAATATATACTATATATTTTTCTGTCATGTAAAGTGAATTGAACTGCACTTGTCGTATGAAATGTGCTATAGGTACAACAAATAAAAAATATTATAATTATTATATTTGTTCCAAAGATGTAAATGTTGTATTTTGAACGCCAGTCCAGGCGATGCACTGACACAGTAAGTTTTGAGTTTGACCTCTCCTGGGCTCTTGATGGAGGCTATCAAACACTTTAGGGCATTTGTTTTCCTGGCATTTCAGACAATGTCCATTTTCTATCACATTATGTTGACTGAAATTGAATTTACTCTGATGTATTCATGTATCGTAAGTGCATACCCTACCGCCTAGGGAGTACAGATTTTCATAGCCCTTGATGGATGCACTAAAACAAGAGAAACTGATTTGACTTTAGTGTAGTGGTTGAGTTTTATTTCATTTGTGATGATGTGAGCTCCCACACAAACAGTACAAAATGTAAAAAAAAAAAATCTTCATCCAACGGTGACTATACACCAAACCAATAGTTCTATAGTTCACAAATGTTCTCTTTTGCCTGTTGCCCATGTAGCTACAAGTTATTTGTGTTATGACCTTCAAACTCTGTTCTACCATTTGAAAAACAGTAAAATAATATTCCCAGGTATTATCATATTTCTTTATTTTTTTTTACATAGACTGAATGTGATTTATAAAGGGCCAAGGACCCACACAGTTCAGCAGATTTGTAATGGTCCTACAGTTGTTCAGGATGTCATCTCCACAGTATAGTAATGGAGAATAGCAAGCTGAAGTGGTGGGTGTGTTGCTGATGCTGTAGCAGCGTGCGCCTACAAAGCTCAGGCGTCTGCAGTCTCTAGCCCATTTGGTTGAACACTCCATGGGTTCCATATGGAATATTGACGGGCACCTCGGCCCGGCCCAGCTCGGTGAAAGTCTTGGCATCAAGGACCAGCAGGAAAGTGCTTTTCTCCTGAAAGAAAGAAAAAAACAGGCTGGAAGGAGATGCCGTTTACAGGAAAAACAAAAAAACAATTAGCCTGGTCTGGTGGATAATCTACTCACGTACACTGTTGAACATGATTCATTTGACACGAATTACGCATTCTGCTCGAGTAGCTCAGTCTAGTAGAATTTTGCCTCAAGGTAAAAAAATAGTTGGACCCAAAGTTGATGTGGCTGCAGATGACGGTCAGGGGTCCCTGCCAGGATTATGTCGAGAGGGTCTCTAACCTTTCTGGGGGTGATGATGACAGACAGGGGTCCCGGCCAGGATTATGTCGAGAGGGTTTCTAACCTTTCTGGGGGTGATGATGACAGACATGATGACGCCGTCGTCCTCCTCCGTGGCGTCGGGCGAGGGGACGAACACGGGCTCGGACGGGAACAGGCCCGGGTGACGCCACGCCTGAACACAGAGCACACGCAGCTCACCGTCACACTCGTCTAAAAACGGCTACACTCAACACCGAGTCTGTTCGCGGGAGCGCAGAAAGGTGACAACAAACAACACATTTTCAGGTTTAATCCTTACAAAAACACGCTACCTTTCTCTCCCCTTCGACCTAAATTTAGACCAGCCCAGGAATGTATGCTAATTACGTTGAGAGAACATGCCTTCGTGCTAATACCGTCATCAACACGATCACACGAGGTTATGTTGTGCGGAGAGCTGACCTTGAGCTCCTTGGTGTGGACGTCCATCTTCAGCAGGGAGTCGCTGAACACGTGTCCAAAGCCACAGCCGTAGTAGTAGCGGTAGGGCCGCGTGTTGTACTCGGCATAGTTGATTAGGGGGAACTCCAGACCCCCGTACTGCAGCAGCTGCTCATCATACAGCTCCTCGTGGGTGCAAAGGACCTGAATGGGAACACAAACACAAAGCACTTTCAAATGCTCAAATTCAGTATTTTTTATTTATTTTTTGAATAATATTTTTTTGGGCAAGTGCTTTTAACTTGAATTCCTCCAATCATGGAATGCCGCAAAATTAAACTTGAAGGTTCAGGCGTGAATAACCCGAGACTGTCAATGGCATTGTTAGATCTGAGGCATTGTTAGACCTGAAAAAGGCTGAATGCCCTAGTGCTGAGGCACAGCCGTGTGTTTCTCAGTCTCTCAGTGTAACTGTCATGCAAGTCAAGTTGCTCCATACAATTACGATTCCGTTCAATGTGTGGATGGCCATACTGAAGGAACTGTGCTAAGAAAAGAGAATGATTTGCAGCAATTTCCGTGAGGAACTGGCAACAGTGAGCAGCCCTTTTGTAACCTTGCTTCACGGCAGCCTGCTGCAGCAGACCTTGCATTTCAGACTTAGGCCTCTGGTTATCTTATAATGATGGTAAACAAAATGGCTGACACCAACTATATGAAAAGACTTCAGCAGCAAACTAATCACAATACATGCCAACACTGTAAAGGATATGTTAACAGGGCCAACAGTACAACATAAAACTTGTTCAGGACCAGAATGTTTGAAATATTCTTTTCTACGTTTGTATTGCGCATATTTACATAGAAAAGAGAAACACGTCATGTTTTCGATGGCAAAAACCACGGCACAGATTTACATTTCAAATTAACGAATGACACATTTTTAAGGCACACTGATTAGTTTTCCATGAATCATTTATAGACCAAATACTTTCACTTTCATTGTGTCAACTATGTCATTTTTTTATTTATTTTTTGGGGCAACAAGCTCACTGGCTTCGGTGCTACCACCATAAGCCCAAATGTGTTCAGAAGGAATTCTGCCATAATTTGTAAGGCTGATCCCTCCGCGACATACAGTGGGAGTACAATGTATGTTGTTTGAAAAGCCTAGATCAACCCAACAGGTCACCCGATGTGTATCTCATACAATAGTACTGCTTTGATGTATTTATGACAAGATGCTGCCCTAAGTAGTTCCACCAATGGTTGGTGCAATTACAGCGTCATCATTTGAGCTATTTGGAGGGGAATTATTTTTATTCCAAACACTGCTTTCATCAAGACACCAATCTGAAGCTGTGATTGACTGCACGGGTGAAAGCTTCCATTGAAGACTTATGGAGGTTCAATTCTCTGTGAGTTTTTGACTTTCGCTGAATTCATCGAAAGGCCCAGATATTTTGCCACCAGCAGCAAATTTTGCGTCAAACTGATTAACACACTCCAGGGTGACTAGGCCCATCCAGTAGCCATGACAACCAAAAACATCATCTTTTCTTTAATCAGCTCACTTAGGTCATTATGCCAGAGGTGAACAGTGTGTGTGTGTTTGGGTGTGTGTGTGTGTGTGCCACAGCATCACGGTAATAGTGGTGGAGTTTGTATTGTAAACTGAATAAAAGAGTCAAGTACTAGGTGCAAAAGCTATTGGGCTGAAATAGTCCACAATGTGACTAACAATGTAACGCTACGCTGTGAAGGTTTTTGGCATTGCATTGAGTCATCTAATGACGAGTTGAACAGGGAATGTGATTGAGGTGCCGCGGCTTTTTGTCACGTCGTACAATAGAAAGGTTACACTCTGCAAGGCTTGTATTTATATTTAAAGGATAGAATTCAAAAGAAAGACCGAGGGATGAATCGATCATTCACTGCGTTTATATATTATATATTCATGCACACTCACGCACACACACACAGACACAGAGAGAGTGAGAGAGAGAGAGAGTGAGAGAGAGAGAGAGAGAGAGAGAGAGAGAGAGAGAGAGAGAGAGAGAGAGAGAGAGAGAGAGAGAGAGAGAGAGAGAGAGAGAGAGAGAGAGAGCGCACACACCTCGCCAGGTCCGGTCTTCACAGCTGTAGCCGTACAGTGAGCCAGAGTGACGAGGTTCTGGTCCCACGGTGCGTCTCCGTCCACCGTCAGGGGGAGGACATATCTCCGCGGCAGGTTTCTGCACAGCGCGTTGTAGAACTGACACACCAGATAAACACCGGGATATTAACCATGTGTTGCCCTACTCAGCGGTGCGTCAAGGAACACAAGGAACAGTTTATCTTCCACGTCACAGCGGCCCCGCCATGATTTCACAGGGCAGTGGTCTGTAACTAATGAAAGGTATTTGTTGTGGATTGTTGTGCTGAGTTGGTGTGTGCGGGCGTGCGTGTGTTTGCATGTGTGTGTGTGTGTGTATGTGTGTGTGTGTGTGTGCGCGTGTGTGTGTGAGAGACAGAGAGAGAGAGAGAGAGAGAGAGAGAGAGCGAGAGAGAGAGAGAGAGAGAGAGAGAGAGAGAGAGAGAGAGAGAGAGAGAGAGAGAGAGAGAGAGAGAGAGAGAGAGAGAGAGAGAGAGAGAGAGAGAGAGAGAGAGAGAGAGAGAGAGAGAGTTATGGTGTACCAGCATGTCGGCAAACAGGCCCACCTTGTCCATCTCCTCTCCCTGGGCTCGGCGGAGGTTCTCCAGGGTGAAGTCTCCGATGACGTCCCCGTCGTCCCCGCAGCACATGTCCATGACCAGGAAGCCCTGGTCCTCGTAGGCGTTGATCTGGTGCAGGGTGAACATGGGAGCCGCTCGGTATTTCACCTTGCTTGCCTGTGGGGGTAATCAGACCGTCCGGTGTCCGATCAGAAAAGCGCTTCAAATAGCTCGGGCGCAAAAGACGTTATGATCCAGAGGAACTGGTTGCTTTCCGAGTGAGCACACACCTTGCCGGTACGTTTGTCAACCACATGGAAGATGGTGTCGTATTGGGGCTCCCAGGTCATGACCTTGTGGAAGCTCTTGCCCTGGATCCTGTAGAGCATGAACTTTAGCAAGTCCAGCTTGATGGGCTGCTCAACGAACACAATGTAGTTTTCTGACATAACTGGAGAAAGGCAACACACACAAACAGTATATACGTATGAAACAATGATGCACACACCCACTAGCACAGCATGTGAAGGTCTGACTCTGACCTCCTAAAATGTGGGTTTCAAAAGCATGGGAAGTCTGAGAAATGATGGTGGCTGGCCAGCTCAAATTGGAACCCTTAGATCGATGGACTGCAATGCTTTACAACAATGGTAAACAAAGCTTTCCTGACATGGTTCAGGGACACGAGATATTTTGGTCTAACCCCCATGTCTCCCCTAACTGAAACATCTGCCTGAACTCACAACACGAGAGAGGACAGACAGTGAGAGACGAAGCAGACAAACGTGTTTCCCCGCAGCGCTATTCTCCTGACAAAAAAAAATATAAAAACGTGAAGGAACGAGCGAGAGACGGGAGACACGGAGGGCCATGCCGTTTGTGGTACAGACCGAAGCTGTGGTAATAGGAGGGCTTCCTGGCGTCAGAGGCAGGGATGGAACAGAGCACTTCGGCTCCTCCGAAGTCTGGCCCGTCCTCCTTGGCGGCCCCCTCTGCTGAAGGAGGGGGCACCCGGATGATGTTGTAGAAGAAGCCTGCCGGGGACAGACAACGGGGCAGACTCTTAGAGACGGAGAAGGACGGACAGCCACGGGCCTGGAGACCGCTCACAGCCACACGTGGCCTGATGAGCAGATGAACTGAATGACTAGGAATAGGAACAGATTGAGCAGCACACCAAGGGAGCACCAACGTGACAAAGAGGGACACCTTAAGACCTATGGGGATGGACAGCTTACCCCCTTTGCCGTAGGAGTTGCCCATGTTAAATGTGGCCCCGTCGCGGTCGTAGTGGGGATGTGCTGTGGCCGCATTCACTGCTACATACTGAGTCCAATCCACCTAAGATGGACAAAAGAACGAAAAAAAGAAACATTACAAAAATCCACATTGTCATTTTCATCACAGTTGTTTTTGCCGTCTTAATAATTATTGTGATTATCGAGAGATGATTCGCATATTTTTGATCATCAAAAACAAAATCTCAATTCCCACCACCATCATCCTCAGTATGATGAGCATCCTCCATAAAGACACTTGGAGCAGCAAGTCTCTATTGTGTTGTCAGCGATTGGCACCTTTTCCTTGGTCTCCAGGCTTTGTGGGTCTATGCGGCGCATGTAGTTCGTTTCCGTGCTGACGTAATAGTCTCCCTTGTACTTGACAAAGTTCACGCTGGCGTTGTCCGTCGCCTCTGTTCACACATTCAGAAACTTTTCTCAGACAGAATAACCATTCAGCAAAAGTTCCCTGCCGTTGTTAAGCTACAGCTTTCAAAATTCATAAAAAAGAGACCAGTTTTCTGCCCACTCTCGTCCTCTCTTTTTTTCTCGCTATCTTGCTGTCTTTTTTTCACTCTCTTTTTTTCTCTGCTGTATAGTTGGTCAAGGACATTAACCATCCATAGAAATGTAACCCATATCTGACAATAGGTGTCTTCTTATCCTTTTCACAATTATCTTTTTGCAGTTAATAATTCGATTTGCAGTTAATAATAATAAATCTATCTCAAGGGGAAGAAAAACATCTCAAGTTTTCATCTCATATTTATGGTTTCCTAGATTTTTTTACAGTCCAGTTTGTAATCTAGGCAGTCATGTTTGCTGAACACTGAAACTGAGCAGCCTCTCACAAAAACCGACCAATCTATCATAACCTCAAATGAGCGAGCCACACCGACCCAAACGGATCCGGTGGGAAAGCGACAGTCCACTCCATAACAGAACTCACTGGGCATCTTGAAGCGGGAGAAGAAGCGCGCAAAGAGGTTCTTGCAGGGGTCAGGCATGGCCATGGTCCCAAACTCGGACACCACGATGCGGTCGGTCTTGGAGTTGCGTACGTACGAGTCACTCCGCAGGAAGCGGCTGCTGTAGGTGACCTCGCCGTCGCAGATCTGGAAGCGGTGCATCATGGCCATGCCGTCAAACCAGTGGTTGTAGCTGAGGTAATCACAAAGCAAAGCTCAGTCCATGTACATGGCCCACATAAATAACTCCACCGCTCCCCAACACAACACACAAATCCACAAACTCTGTATCAAATATTAAAGGACGATAGTTGAACGATGAATGGATTTGTGAGAGAGTTGTAAAGAAAGGATACGTGGTTTACCTGTCTTTCCCAAACTCAAACTTGCCAGGCCCATTGCGCAGGAAGCTGCCGTTGATCCACTCAGGGATGGTGCCCTTGACTTCCGTGGGGATGGGCTCGGGGGTCTCCTCCACGGAGTGCACCAGGGGCCCGATGGCCTCCAGCCCCTGGCCCGGGGGGCACCTCTTCCTGCTGTCCACTGCCATGGAGAAGAGAGGAAGAGAGGACCAGAGGGGGCTTCAGCTCAACGTTTTACTCTTTGAAAATAGTTTTTTGGTCTCTGGGTGTTTTTTTATTTTGGGGGGAGGGGGAGGGGGTAAACTGAATGGTGGAGTGAAGAATAAAGGAATGCGAGAGAGGATTTTGACAGTAGGAGCTGGCCCTTCAGTCTTTCATCAAAATCCCCCGTAGTCCCTGTGGATCTCTGCTTTTCACCTTGGATATTATACTGTAGTGTAGTCTGAATACATGTATGTTCAATGGATCAAGACAGGAAATTCCTTGGCGCTGACATCCTGTTAACACGGGCTCCACCAGCAGAATGTAAAGGTAGAGTGCCTGTGATGAGCCGTGAGTCTGCATGCTCATACTGCCCACATATACATGATCTCCTCCGTGTTCACACATGTACAGTACATCGCACACGCACACGCACACACACACCACACACACACACACACACACACACACACACACACACACACACACACACACACACACACACACACACACACACACACACACACACACACACACAGTATCTACACCCAGATCATGCACAGTTTTTATAGCTTGGGACTCTGGGCCAGTATGAATGTGAGGAGTTCAGAAGCAGGTCAGGGCAATGTGTTATGTGTTGTCTCTAGTGGGGCCTGGTCATGGCTGTGAATGATCAGGTGCCGCAGAGATAGAATGCATGTGCCTGCAGTACAACAGATCCTACATGGGGATAGGTGGTGGAGCCAGACAGGTTGTCAGTCTTACTTTGATAACACCTAAGGCAGTCACTTATCTGGGATCTCAAATAAGCAGATATATTGTGGCGATACTGCAAAGGCTAAAACGCACGCAACGCGCTGAGTTTTACCCTTTTGTGTTTTTCGATTGTCACGTTTCAGCAACATATAACTATTCAACTTGTACGTTATGGCACTCACTACTCATAGTGCACTATGTGGAATAAAACAGTCTTCATGGCATTTTAGTATGTGTATTGGAAACATTGCTCGTTTGTCAGTGAACCCTCCAAAGCATCTACAGTGCTGGAGTAGAATACTCACAGAATACTCACACACCAGACATAACACGTTCAAAACTGTTTCATGGTCTTAGTATAAACAAGTGATGGTGGTGAAAGAATTCAGCAAAACAGTCATACATTCCCAGCCCACGCCAGCTGACTGCACATGGTGGTGCTGATCTCTACGCACCATGGCAGTGTATCAGTATTCTTAGAACACGATTAAGATGATTATGTCACTGTAATAACTGCTATGATAATCAATAAACAACAAGTATGCAAATCGTAGTGTGGAAATATATGATTATTTCAACAACCACTGTGTGCCTAGAATACCTAAAAAGGTGATAGCAACACTGAATAAAAACATTGCTATTGTATGCCATTTTAAATATCCTACAAGTGGGTGAAACCATCTTACTTTATAAAACACCAAACAAGCACTTGCACGCACACTAACTCCCCTCCATCAACACATTCAAATAATGTTATAAACCAATATATAACCGTTTTAATGGAGTTAATGTCCCTAAATGACAGATAATATGGCGTAGTCTGTTAAAGAAGCTGGGGCGTTAGTTGAGACTCTGAGGATGATGTAATTGTTTATTGTATCTAGATAAATAACTGGGTTAAAAGTTACATTACAGCTGGCAACCAACCATGTGATTATGGTCCCCTCCACCATTATCTATGCAAAAGTGTTGGCTGTGGCAAACTAGAGGATAATAATGATAAGAACGGTGATGATCATTCTGGCCTTCTGTTAACCTAACTATCATTTGTGTTACAACACTGTTTTGATTAGAAAAGGTTAATAGCCAGAAGGAACTGCAATGCACTTCCAATCCAATATGCAGTCGTGCAAATAACATGTAGAAATGGTTTTCTGACCGCAATTGTTTGTCTCAACTCCTTTGACAATCTTGTTACCCCCCAAGCTTTGAATGATACTGCTTGTGCGGCAGTTGAGAGTATTTGTGTGCCTGCTTGTTCAAAATGTATGTTAAATGAGGGTTTTTGTATGTGGTCTCAATGTGATCTCAATGCACCATAGCTGTGTTTCGGTGTGGTGAAAAAAGACCGTCCATATTCTTCCAACAAACATGCCGAGCCCTACCTTTTCCCACCTACTGCTATTGAATGAATAGAATGACTTGAGGAGTCTCCAAGGCTGCTATTACGTACATAAACCGGAAATCATAGCGTCTACCTTACACAACTCTTCTTGCCAGATACGTCACAGGACTGTATAATAAAGTTGAAGACATAAACACATAATTGTGTCGTTTTAAACAGAACGCAGGAATATTTTGTGAAAGTCGATCTATTGTCATGAAACCCTTTCCTCAGGGAGCGAAATGTTTGTGTATTTGTGCAAATGCGTGGAGGCTACACACTAACCTTCTGCCTGGGGTGCGGTCTTCGACATGGCCTGTGGTCTTGTGGTTACGTTCCCTCACACTTAGAGGATTTAGACGAAAGGGAGCGGATGAACTTTGAGCTCTTGGCTCAGCCCCAACGTCAACCCCTGGGCACTGTGTGATTGGTTTCTCTGTGTCTCTGACTTTTGATGAGAAAAAGTTACCAAGGCACCGTGTTTAAAATAAAATACATCAAAAAGCTTGTATTTAACGTGCAGAGAAAAAGAATCGTATCCAAGTGTCCCACGGAGCTGTTTCAGTCAACATACTGTCCATGCATAACTTTAATACATTCAGGGTTACTTAACGTCTTACTGTCGTTGGCTTAACACATAAGCGGATATCATATCCGTTGACGCACACACAGTTATGTAGACTCCACCTTTCCTCTGTTCTAAGACCTGCAAACTCACAGACCCCCACATCTGTTTCCCATCAGACCAGGCTCCCATATAAGGGCCTATAGATGTACACCCAAAAGGGACCTTCCACAGACTGCTATGCGGTGACTACATTTCCCATTTTCTAACTTTCTCCTTACAACTGCTTCTATAACTTAAATCTGCCCTGATAACACATCAGAGATGTATACAAAACTATGAAACGATCTTAACATATTAAAGAAACAGAAATATCAGAAGCGGGCTTAATCTGCAGTGGCCCACACTACACATGTTTTCCAACACATCCACATCCGCCAAACAAGAGCAAACGAGAAGAATGTTGCCCGATAAAACCATGTTGACTTATTGCTAAAAACAAAGCAGTGCTAGGCTAGTCTTATGGCTTATAAAACACTGTCAGGACTGTGCTGTTTTACACTGTGGATATGAACCAAAATGAGCCATGTTAGGCTGGTACTGTCGTCTCATTCACAATGTGTTTCTGATGGAGACTGCACCATGTCGATCCAGATCAAGTCTGTTCACAGAGAACGGTTCCAGCTTATTATAGATAGCCCAGTCGGTTCATTTCAGTTGAGCAGGATATTGTAACGTGAAAATGCAGAATATGTATCTGGTCACACAGAGCCGTAGAATGAGACTCTCTGGTCGTTTTATGGTATGTGTTGTGAACATCATTACAGAACTTGGATCCTAGGGTAAACAAGCAAGTGTTGGAGCAAAAGCAATGGTTATACAGTTTGTATACTGTTTGTAGAAAGGAGATCAGGGTAGTTTGGCTCAGCAATGCACACTGTAAAGATTTATAAATCAAACATTTTGAATGAAAGTGTTGCTGTTATTTCTTCGTTCCTATTTAGGATAACATGCAGGCACAGGCACAGGCATACACACACACACACACACACACACACACACACACACACACACACACACACACACACACACACACACACACACACACACAGACAGACAGACAGACAGACAGACAGACAGTGGGGATTACTTTCTCTATGTCTGGAAGACTAAGAGGTCATCAAAGAAGACAAAGAGGTAATCAAAATATGCCAGGACCTCATACAAAACAAGGTGTTATTTAACACCCATATACTGTTTTCGAGATAAAATATTGATTGCAAAGTGTCTCAGTCACTGAAACTAATAGCAAAATATTTACATGAAAAGCCCATGTAATGAATGTGCTGCCATGTTAATATGATTGTGACATATAGTAGCTAGCCAAGCAGCTCTGCAAATAGAGATAACTCACACTTAGCTAAAGTTATCCAGATGGGCCTAAGACATTATTTAACTTTAGGAGATAATAAAACGACTAATAATCTAACACCAAGTTAAAATGATGGGCATGTTATTAGCCAAATGGAATGATATAGATATATATATATATATATATATATATATATTTATATATATATATATATATATATATATATATATATATATATATACTAAAAAGAAAACAATGCTAAAGCGATGCATATATATATATATATATATATATATATATATATATATATATATATATATATATATATATGATAATACTATATAATTATATATATATATATAATAATAATATATATTTGCATCGCTTTAGCATTGTTTTGGGCATAACGTATTTCTTTATCTTGCTTGATAAAAACGTACTCCTTACACAGCAGTGGAAGTTTGATCGGTTGATCGTTCACAGTGCGAATTTGCGAGAGTTACGTCGATCACCATCCTCTGTCCTTCAAGTTTGATGACCACGGTGATTTAATTTGGTCTCAAAATGTATTCATCTTCATGAACAATAGGAGGATCAAAAGCAAAAGTATTATCATAATCATTATAAATATTTATTTATGACGTCCGGTTTTTCAGCAAAGGAGAGAAAAGGGGCAGTGGCTCGAGTCCCTGCAGCCACTGCACGATGTGCACGTGCCTGCTTTTCACAGCATGTAAAGCTGTGTAATTGTAAAGCAAAGAAATTAAGAACTAAATATATATATAATAATATAATTATAATAAGTCAAACAGGAAGAGTTTTGCAGTTTGGCGCAGTCAGTCCAGGCGGTGCTGACAGAGACAGTCAAAGCGACCACATCTTTGTTCGGTTTTTTGATTTGACGGCTGGTGAAAGCTGCTCTTTCTATCGGCCATGCTGAAAATACTCAACTTTGAGGTTTGAGGACTAAAGATGGAAGTCGTGTTCAAATATCCGTACCAACAAGTCGGATATTTTCCGTCTTTGTGAGACAGATGACTTGGTGAAAAGATAAATTGTGAACAAGGGGAAACAATGTGTATATGTATGTGTGTGCGCGCAAAGGGCAAACACATTATTGCTATCATTCCTATAATATTGTGCTTCTATTGCATTTTTTTTAACAAAGCTTCAATTAACTAGTCTAGCACAATGCAATTTTGGCCCATTTTCACAAGAGTCAAATACACCTCACATTGCATCAAAATGTTAAAACTGTACCCCCCTGTGTGACATGCAATATTACAGTTGTCGATCAGGGGAATATGCTCTAGACAAAGTCCAAACACACTAAAGCTGCAGTTACAAGCGCGTTAACGGTGACATGACTCACATGGCCAGACACACGACATCATATCCCCCCCACAATGTAACCAACGGATTTTAATGGTTAGACCAATGGTTCCGTGTTTGGAAAAACGATGAATAATAAGTCACATTTCGTCAGCTTGGTGTAACTGCTTCGGGTTGTGTACTGTAATTGTATTTAACAATGGCAGGCAGACCTGGCGTCATTAAGATTATCCCTCTGTACTAAAATATTCCTTAAAAAGCCCTGTAAATGTTTTTTTCCTTGATGAGAAAGGGGTACTTGGGACCATCCTTTCATGTGTGCGTTAAACGGTCGTGAATCGTGGATTAAGGCTACCATCAAGTGGACAAATTGGACACTGCATGTAGATACAAAGCTTTGCAATTTTCAAAGCCGAGAACTGTTCTTTATGAATGATCAATGTTTATCAAACCCTATTAACAGGTATATGTTGTGTAGTGGTTGAAAGGGAAATAAGGCCATATCACCTATAGTGTTGCTTCCACGTCAGATCGTGTTTTTGGTAAAATCACCATTATCACAATGAGATTTAAGCTTTAAACGTGAACATTGAATACTTTTATGAGATAACATGAGTATAAAAAAGTCCAGCCAGTATTAGCTGACTTCAAGATCCTGCTGTTTGTTTTCAAAGCGCTGAATAAACTTGCACCAGCCCATATCACACATCTTCTGAGTCCATACACTACTCCAGGTCTTAGGTATTCAGAATTGGGACTCCTGACCGTCCCACGTTCCAAACTGAAACTCAGAGGTGACAGCGCGTTTGCAGTAACAGACCCTAAATTATGGAAGAGCATCCCCTCTCCATCAGATTCACCCCTTCAGTTGATTATTTCAAGTCTCCACACAAAACCTATTTCAAACCCTAGGTTTTCTATGCACTTAGTCATACAAGTGCTTAGTTACGTTGTATGTTCTGTATTTACATGTATTGTACAGTACTTCAGTCAACTCTGCTTGTTTTCAGAATGCTGTATAAATCAACTGGATTTGTTGGTGTGGCTCTTAAAGCAGGCGACCGCTTCCCGTCATTTGAGCTGAAAGGAAAACGACCACTTGTACCCAGTCTATGTATTGTTAGGCCATGGCATAGTCAGAGACCATGGGCGTAAGTGAATTTAAGTCGAATTGCATTTCTCTTTTGGAAAACATCCACACACAAACAACACGCGCGTTATACACATCATTCACGTATGCTCTCAAGCCCCGTATGGGTGCCGTGCCCGGGTGAAGGCCACGGGAATTGTCCAAGAGAACACAGCTGGCAAAGAAGGCTTTGCCAAGTCTCTTTTTTTTTTAATTGCCTCAAAGATGCCAGCCAGTCCGTCATTGGTCCACCGACTCCACAGAGGACCAATGAGGGTGTGCGTGGGGATGGGGGCGAGCCCTGCTGTAGGGGGTTTATAGAGAGTGGGGCCCTGGTTTCCCCCAAGCAGACCCATCCGTCAACATGATCTCCCTTGTGTTGGCCTCCGTGCTCATCGCTAGCGGTAAGGTGTTATGCGTGTTATGCTGGTGTGGAGGGCTCCGTAGGGTAGCCTGCATCCTGGCCAGGAAACACACAGAATGGTCTCTTTGGCATGTGCTTGATCAATGGGTTGTTTTCTGAATCTGTGCCTCCCCTGGCTGACCCGATTGTTTCCCTCAGCCCTTGGGTGCGGCAAACCTCCTATTGAGCCCCTGACCAGTCGCGTGGTCAACGGAGAGGATGCCAAGCCCCACAGCTGGCCCTGGCAGGTACATGGCACACTCTCTCTGACTCTCTCTCTCGCTCTCTCTCTCTCTCACACACACACACAAATACGCATTGCCTTTCTGGTTAGCTACTAGAGCAGGTATGCCAAATCGAATTGTGTGCACTCCACTCTGGAAAGCTGGCAGTGCTGTGAAGAGACTGAGTGAGGGCAGACTGGGAGTGCTCGGGATTGTCATGCTGATGCGCAGGCCTCTGTGTCCAGATCTCCCTGCAGTATGAGAAAGACGGCGAGTGGAGACACACCTGTGGAGGATCTCTGATCGCCGCCAACTGGGTCATGACCGCTGCTCACTGTATCAAGTATGGCGCGCACACATGCCAACACCAACCGCAGAACAACAGAAAGACGCTGAAATAGCACGCAGCATTGACCACCTTTCTTGATCGTTGTTATGTCTTGTTGGCTGACCACCCTGCTGTCCCTCCCTCTGACGCCCCAGCTCCAAGCTGTCCTACAGGGTATACGTGGGCAAGCACAACCTGGTGCTGGAGGAGGAGGGCTCCAAGGCCATCCTGCCTGAGAAGATCATTGTCCACGAGAAGTGGAACTCCATTCTGGTGGCCCTAGGGTAGGACTCCCGACTATATGAAGCGTGTCAGGGCAAGTCAGGGACACGATCTCGGTTCGATTTTTGTCAAGGAAGAGGCCCACAGAAAGACCTTGTTGCAGGCAGTTTCGGAATCCATCGTATCATTCTTTCACCTGAATGCCATCCTTTTGTAGGAGTAGAGAGAAAAATGTGGCATTGAAAAAGACTGAAAGGAGTGACCAACCTCTCTTTCCCTCCCTCTTTCTTCATTCTCTCTCTCTCTTCTCTCTCTCTCTCTCTCTCTCTCTCTCTCTCTCTCTCTCTCTTTCTTTCTCTCTCTCTCTCCCGCTCTCAAAGGAACGATGTTGCTCTCATCAAGCTGTCGGAGACTGTGACACTTAGCGATCAGGTCCAGCTGGGTTGTATTCCCGCTGCTGGCACCCTCCTGGACAACCTGTACCCCTGCTACATCACCGGCTGGGGCAGGCTGTACAGTAAGTGTGTGTGTGTGTGTGTGTGTGTGTGTGTGTGTGTGGGTGGGTGTGTGTAGGGGTGGGGGGTTGAATGTGTGTAGAAATCACAGAAATAAAGACAAAGACAGAGTGATATTGTTTTGGCTTTTTAGTATGTGCTCTGTGGCTCTGTTTGTGTGTGTGTGTGTGTGTGTGTGTGTGTGTGTGTGTGTGTGTGTGTGTGTGTGTGTGTGTGTGTGTGTGTGTGTGTGTGTGTGTGTGTGTTTTTTATAGCCGGAGGCCCCATTGCTGATGGGCTTCAGCAGGCTTTGATGCCCGTGGCGGACCACGCCACTTGCTCCCAGCCCGACTGGTGGGGCATCGCTGTCAGGACCAGCATGGTGTGTGCCGGAGGGGACGGCATTGTGGGTGGCTGCAATGTGAGTTCTGCCTGTGTGGGCCTCAAACATAATCGCTTGTGTCTGCAGACTCTGCACCACCGTTTTGCAATAAAGTGTGAAAGATCCAAGGCACTTGAGTACTTAGCAGAGTCATTTAAAAATGATTAAATATGAACTTAGGTTAAAGGAGCAAATCATAAATAATCCAAGTCTGAAAACAAAATGTTAAAATGTATGTTAAATAAAACTAAAACTAAATAGTGCCAGAGTACTAAAATTGGACTAAACCCCAAACGTTAATTTAGAACAAAGATAGATAGTGTAGAAAGATACTATTATACTTCTCAAACTTAACGGTGAAGCTTGGGTGCCTGTGAGAGTAGGCTTTGAATCCTCTCCCCCCTTTGGGCTGCAGGGGGACTCTGGCGGCCCTCTGAACTGTAAGAACCCCGAGGGAGTGTGGGAGGTCCACGGCATCGCCAGCTTCGTCTCCGGCCTGGGCTGCAACTTTGTGAAGAAGCCCACCGTCTTCACCCGCGTGTCCGCCTTTAACGACTGGATCAACCAGGTGATGACCTTTGACCCGATAGAAGGCAAGCGCACTCGTATGACTCGAACACACGCACGGTTTGGACCACGCCCTGATGTTTTTGTTTTGTTTCTACTTTCAGGTTATGATGAACAACTAAAGAGTGAACAACGTGGTGCACATTCCTCAATAAAAAAAATTTATAAACACATTTGGTCTGTTGTTTATATATAAGAAATATGAAATATGCGTGTTCATCTATTTATACACTCATAACACAGTTAAAGAAAATCAACTTCTTCCTTTTTGGCTTTACACAAATCAACTGTTCTCGAGAGAAGTTTCATATAATAACCACCAGGTGTCAACATTCCCCAATGATACAAACTCATCTTCATTCGACAATTATCACTTAGACCTTTCTATTTTCCCAGACTTTACCGGGCCATTTGTTTGAAAGAACAAGCTCTGGTCATTTTCCTTAGATATTTACAGTTCTACATATGGTAAATTAATATTTCACAATCATGGGTGAGCTAGAGGAGATAGTGTTTTCCACTAAGGGACAATGGGCTGGTACAGTGAACTTTCAGGGACCATAATGTTGGTTTTGGGGAGCTACAGTGCCTTGCAAAAGTATTCACCCCCCTTGGCTTGTTACTTATTTTGTTACATTACAACCTGTAATTTAAATGTTTTTTTAATCTGAATTTTATGTGATGGATCTGCACAAAATAGTCTAAGTTGGTGAAGTGAAATGAGAAAAATATATATATTAAAAAATAAAATAAAAAAATAAAAATCTGGAAATTGGCATATGCATATGTATTCACCCCCTTTGCTATGAAGCCCCTCAAAAGTTCTGGTGCAACCAATTACCTTCAGAAGTAACATAATTAGTGAAATGAAGTCCACCTGTGTGTAATCTAAGTGTCACATGATCTGTCAGTATAAAAACACCTTTTCTGAAAGGTCCCAGAGGCTGCAACACCACTAAGCAAGAGGCATCACACCATGAAGACCAAGGAGCGCTCCAAACAAGTCAGGGACAAAGTTGTTGAGAAGTACAAGTCAGGGTTGGGTTATAAAAAAATATCCAAATCTTTGATAATCCCCGGAGCACCATCAAATCCATCATCTTCAAATGGAAAGAACATGGTACCACAAGAAACCTGCCAAGAGAGGGCCGCACACCAAAACTCACAGACCGGGCAAGGAGGGCATTAATCAGAGAGGCAGCACAGAGACCAAAGGTAACCCTAAAGGAGCTGCAGAGTTCCTCAGCAGAGACTGGTGTATCTGCGCATGGGACCACAATAGGCCGTACACTCCATAGAGCTGGACTTTATGGAAGAGTGGCCAGAAGTGTTAAAAATAAGAAGGCACGTTTTGAGTTTGCCAAAAGGCATGTGGGCGACTCCCCAAATGTATGGAGAAAGGTGCTCTGGTCAGATGAGACTAAAATTGAACTTTTCGGCCACCAAGGAAAACGCTATGTCTGGCGCAAACCGAACACATCCCATCACCCCAAGAACACCATCCCCACAGTGAAACATGGTGGTGGCAGCATCATGCTGTGGGGATGTTTTTCAGCAGCAGGGACTGGGAAACTGATTCGAGTCGAGGGAAAGATGGATGGTGCTAAATACAGGGATATTCTTGAGCAAAACCTGTTTCAGTCTGCCTGTGATTTGAGACTGGGACGGAGGTTCACCTTCCAGCAGGACAATGACCCGAAGCATACTGCTAAAGCGACACTCGAGTGGTTTAAGGGGAAACATTTAAATGTGTTGGAATGGCCTAGTCAAAGCCCAGATCTCAATCCAATTGAGAATCTGTGGTCAGACTTGAAGATTGCTGTTCACAAGCGGAAACCATCCAACATGAAGGAGCTGGAGCAGTTTTGCCTTGAGGAATGGGCAAAAATCCCAGTGGCAAGATGTGGCAAGCTCATAGAGACTTATCCAAAGCGACTTGCAGCTGTAATTGCCGCAAAAGGCGGCTCTACAAAGTACTGACCTTAGAGGGGTGAATATTTATGCACGCTGAAGTTTTCTGTTATTTTGTCCTATTTGTTGTTTGCTTCACAATAAAAAAAAATCACATTTTTAAAGTTGTAGGCATGTTCTCTGGATGAAGTGATGCAAACCTTCAAACAATCCATTCTAATTCCTGGTTGTGAGGCAACAAAACATGAAAAATGCCAAGGGGGGTGAATACTTTTGCAAGGCACTGTAAACCCGTGGTTATGCTCGAAGCTCTGACGTGGCTGTGGTAAGTTGGAGAGAGTTCTCCTTCTCATCTTTTTGATGGGAGTGGAGAGCAAGCAGACAGACTCAAGAGTAAGAACACACTTTAAGGAAAACTGGGGCACAGCAAAATTAAGTTTAGATTTCAGATTTTCCTCTTCGTGCTATCAATCCGATTCTCTCTCTTTCTCATCAGTCTGTGAACAATAACTTCTCGTGCCCACACACACACACACACACACACACTGTTAATGTTTGCAATCCATACATTAACTGACAAAACTGATTAACAAAATTATTGTAAAATAATGTCATCTGTGTGTGTGTGCGTGTGTGTGTGTGTGTGTGTGGTGCTAGCATGAGTTTGAATGAAATGAGGGTGTGTGTGTGTGTGTTTCTTTGCCTCCTCCCTAGGTGCATGTGAGTGAGTGTCTGTCCTCTAGAGAATCTTCATGCCTCCAGCCTTTTTCATTTCCTGGGAGTAAATCAGTCCTTGACAAGTGATGACTTTCTCATTGCTCCCCCAGAGACTCCCGGCAGGGTCCTTGTCTTATTACATCTCAGCTTGGGTACAAATCAAACGTTTTAGCATAGCAGATTATTACTACTTTTGACAAGCCATAGTTTTTATGTGTGGAGAGCAAGAGCAAGGCATTAGCTCCTTTGTTGTGTGGGGGGTTGGTCGGGTCTTACTAAAAAGGAAGCTTTGTGCGGAATCCCCTCCCTCAACTCGTTATATGAAAGGAGTCGGAGAGGGAGATGGGACAGCCTGCAGTTTGGCATACTAATGAGGAAATGAGATAGCTTTTGTCAATCTGTAAGTGCAGTTAGTGCAAGATTTTATTTGATTTATTTACTTTCTTTTCCATTCTTTTTTTTTTACTCTAGGTCCAAGCCAAGTTTTCACAATGAACCACAGTAGCAATACTGACCTCGAGGTATTAAGAGCTTGACAGCGCAATTGGAGCGTCACACAACGGTGTGAGGGGAAAGCCGTTGATGGGATGTTCTTAGGGTAACTAAAATAGCTCAGTTCAACTGAGTCTTGGCGCGCAGCAGGAGGGATGGAGGGAGGCAAGGGGGAGAGGGGAGTGCGCGTTGCGCGACGATGATCCACATTGACAGTGGCGTCACCGGTCTGTCGCCTCTCCTTGATCACCCGTCAACTGAAAGTAGCAGGGACTTCACAAGCTGGCACACATTCTTGTTGCCGTGCGGGCGTAAACATTGGCAAACTGTTGTAGCAGACTTCGAACTACCACGCAGCACACACCATACATACATGGTTAACTTTATAACCGCACCAACAAAGAAGGAGGAAGATTTATTGGAGACAATATTAATGTGAATTTGAACTCCAGGAGCTGTTTGGAAGAACGTGCTGAGCGGTGCGCATGGACACTAGCAGGTTGGCATCCTCTGACTGAAGCGGCTAGGAATAATTGATTTGTATACATCGTTTATGCGATTAAATGCTTAGTTGTTTGCGCAAGCCCTGTTCAGCATTAAGACAATGAAGAGAACAATTAGGACGTGTTCAGTGCTCTGTTCAGCACGCCAAGCTCGCTGTCTCCGCACACATGCTCTTCCCTCAGCTGTACCAGGCTGTGGTAAAAGATTGATATATTATACTTATGCTTTCAGTTTGTTGTTGTTGTATCCAACTTACAAATGCCCCCACATCATTGTCGTTCAGGTGCAATAGGCTGTTCTGAGAATAGCCTGCTGTTGATATTTGATAGGCAATGGCATGGAGCCTAATGTATTATGCATCAGTGCATGTTTGTGTTTGTACAGGTTTGAGTAGTCTAGCATATTTTTGTCTTATGTGTCATGCTTGTGTTTGTTGTCGTGCCAGTGTGTGTGTGTGTGTGTGTGTGTGTGTGTGTGTGTGTGTGTGTGTGTAAGTAATGTTCCTTCGTGGCTGTTCGTGTGTTTGTTTACAATTTGTATTTACACCGGCGTGCCAAAACAGTGGCATTTAGTACAATCGCAGAGCTAGTACCGTTGTGTCGATCAACACATGTACACTCTGCACAACCAGTTTTGTTGTGCCAGACAAAGCGACCTTGTATCAGGAACACAGACAGTTTCAGTCACAGTCAGTCAGATAGGGTATCGACCGTGGCCCCCAAGCTAACCTTAGACCAGTCATGTGCTCTTTGGACTCACTCACCACTGAAATGAAACTGACGTCCTGTCCCCTAGACTGTCACTCAGTGACACCAGGGGCCTGTTAAACTGCGTGAGGCGTGGCAAAGTTGCCAAAATAAAACATGAATCATAATATCATCTGCCATGTCATTTAAAGCAGATATGTGTCTTCTGTTAAACAGCCAATGCTTCTTTCTAAATGGACTAGCTAATGACAGCATATTGATTTTGTGTTTTTATTATACAACAGCATATGCTATTCTTAGCAGCACTGGACTTAGCCAAAAACACTGTATTTGGACTACGTACATATTACTTTGCGAGGCCTAACCACTGTGCGTGCATAGGGTTCAAGCATATCCCCGGGAAGCACTGTGTTTCTGGCTGGCTGCTGTGAGCCAAAATCGAATGAGGTGAAATGCAAGACTGTTCGGGAGGATGCATGTTTGGTGTATCTGCCACGGTGAATGGATTAGTTGGAGTCAATATTCTTCCTCATCAGTGAGCAAACCTGTTCATGGCTTTAGGCCAGTCAAGTTCAAAATCACCAACTCTCTCCTTATCGAAATGGATTCCTTATTCAAAGCGGCTGCTCGGGTGTGTGGCCTCTTTCCATTTCCGCTTGATAGAGTCCCTCGTTCTGATAGTATAGGTTAGCGCCTCCATGCGTCTAGTTAACTGGGACAGAGAAGCTCTCCTGGATCGTGCCGGAGAAACCTTTCCACGCGCTCCAGTGATACAGCCCCTCAGAACATTCTATAAAGTTGCTTAAGAGCTGAAAAGAGAAAAGGAACCTGGCCTGCAAGTAGGTTTTCCATTTGGTCTGATGCAGCAGCTGGAGAGGATCCACCCATAGCTGCTGTTGACACATAGCGTTTCACGGGAACCAATTAACTGCACCATTAGCAGAATGCCGCAGTTTGATTGATTTATGTGCACTTAGATAGGCTAGCGGGGGTCTGTGGTATGGACAGGGAAACCATTTGTAGCCAACAGATCCGTGTGGGTTAGGGGTAATAGGAGCAGAGATGACAGAGTGGCTTCATTGAAATGTATTAAAAGGCAGAGGCGTGGGGCAGGGAGGAGAGGAGGCGGAGGCATGAATGGAATAACGTTTCCCCGTGCAGACGTACACGTTCCCCTTTCACCCATCGTAAAATAGGCCATTTCATGAAAATATATGTCTGCTAGGACAAGTAACATCATTTTAAAGTGTACTGCACATGATAATACTATTTCTATACCAGGGGACATTTCTGCAGGTAGATTGCTGAAAATTACAAATAAGAAATGTGCTATTACTGAACAGAGAACAAGATATTCTCAGCTGCCCTTGTTTTTAGTTCAGCCTCCTTTGCTTGGATCTGTTTACCCTTAGAGGGAAAAGTCTGTCCTGTATCCTACTGCTGTAGGATTATACCCCAAAAGGCCAAGACAAAGGCCACCTCTGTTCGCCTGACCCCACTCAGAGAGGTTGTATACTGGGAAAATACAGTACACAATCAGCCTCTCTAATCCCTAAGCAGATGGATGTATTTAACATGTCTGCATGCATATACAGTGTACTTCATAAGCCTTTTGCAAATGCATACTTGATTTTTTGATGTTTAGATTTTGGATATATGAAGTGACTCACTATGTTCCATTTGTCTTCCCTAAGGCACTGTTTCCGAAGTTGTACCATTGGAAGACCTTCCCTTTGGACACTGAAACATATAGAAACATTCCGCCCTGAAGACCAGCCTGTCCGCCTGGGCCATTGTGGCCATCGTGTGTAACTCTGTGGTGGGCGTCCTCATCCTCATCCTCTTCGTGGTGCTCTACAAGGCCTGCAAGGTGCCCTCCAAGGCGCCCGTCCTGACCCCATCCAAGACCTGCAGAAAGGGAGCAGAAATACCTACTGACCGCGGCCTAACGACGCCAGACAGGATGGACATAAACACTAAACACACTCCATAAATGGCAAAATGCATGTTGGATGGATATCTCTCGTCCCCCCCTCTAGACAACCTCGCCCACCCTCCCGTCCTCTCTTTGTACCACCATCTCCCTTTAGCGTGTCTCCCATTGAGCCCGCCATGTGACTCTATGAGCGTGAAGCAAGAAAGAATGCAAGTGGAGCGCGTTTGTGTGTTATGACGTATCGCAAATAACAGCTCCGATCCTCTTAAGTCCCCGCTCCTGTTCAGGGACTGTCCATCTGTCCCTCTGTTTGCCCAGCGCTCGGCTCGGCTTTACACAGTCAGATGGGGAGAGAGGGAGAGAGAGCAAAGGGGCCCTATCCCAGGGAGGAAATAAATTGAGATGGGGGGAAGCGACTCTCCGCCGACACGCGGTGATTGACCGCCGACCGTTAAGCGAGGACACGCAGGCGAAACGGAGAGAGAGAGAGAGGAGGCAGACGTGTTAAGACGAGCCGGGGAGAGGGAGACAGATGGGGCCACGACGGGCACAGGCAAGGGCCAAAAGGCGAGGTATCCTTTAGCCGGGGTGTTGTTTACACTCCGACCAAGCTGGAGGCCCCCGTGTGACTCTGGAGTCGGCGGCCGACAACAACAGGAGCTCGTCCCCCAAAGCGAGACCGAAAACGAGGTTTTGACCGACGAACGATTAGACAAAGGACGGACCAGGGGTCCTCAAGCTCCGCGTGCTAGGGAGCCTGGTCTGCTGAGTGAGGGGCGTCCTTTGAAGACACAATGACTGTTATTCATAGGCCACCTTCAGCCCGGCGACTGACACTTGACGACGTAACGAGACTCTCAAATTGTCTGTCAGAGATAACGCGCTGTCGCTGATCACGGGCTGATGCCACAGTAGGTTGTCATAACAAACCCTCGAGACTGTTTGATCACAACATGCCAACCATCCATTAATGGAACCCGTGTATGCTAATGACTCTGCAATGTTTTTCTTGGACCACGATCATTTCTTTTGTAACAAGGAACACAAGAACATGTTTTAAGATGTGTGTATCAAATGTAAGTGTTTGGTCTGTTTTTTATGTCGTATCACAACTGGCCCACACTGGAACCAAACAAGCACACCATAACCCATTGAAGGCAACCATGAATTAGCAATTAAAAACGGGAGTGCAGGTGAACTCAATTCATTACTATGATAGCCATTATTGTAATTACTGTAAAGGCCTGAAGTTGATTTAACCGGTGCTGATAATGTCCAATATCCTTAGTCCCTGGCTCTAGCCGTGCTGTAAACAATCAACATGTCATTCATTCGTTGGCGGTTTAGCTAAAGGTTACTTCAGGATACACAGCCAGTCACACCAAGGAGGTTAGATAACAAGTCCTGCACAGGTTGCTACTGATCGCCTTAAAGGACAATTACACACACATGCACCAGCACACCCACACACACACACACTCACACACACACACACAGAGGTCATAGGCTTTAAGTGATTGTTGTAGGACAAATGCACACACATCTCTTAAACACAAAAACTTGTGATAGGATTTCACTGATTTTATTAGCTTTGAGGGGTTGAAAAGTGTTAAACTGTGCTTGACTCTTAATTTAAGGAGATTGTATCCATTCCAAAGGGATTTTGATCAGCTATTGCTTGAACGGAGTAGGAGTATCCAAGTTTTTAGAGTTTTTCAAAATGCTTGTCAAGCTAGTGTGTTTTGTGTGAAGAAAATGAATCCATGCACTACATTAGGCATATGCCAAGGGCCTTGTTTTTTGCCATCTTTTAGCAGAAAGGTTTCCCACTTCTGGGCCATTTGAACCACAATGGGAAGCGGACGGCAGCTCTCTCCCCTCTCCCCTTGCTCTCTTTTTTACCCCCTATTCTCTCCTAGGTTCTTTTTTACAGACAGACACACCCTGACTGACACACCAATGATTACTGAGCGGACAACGGACCAATTTGTTTCAGACATCAGCCACCGTCCTGATTAAAACAAGTCTTTCCTCTGAATTGGTGTCGCCCTTAATTATGTGGAAGCATTATATGTGTCTTGGGCAACCACACTGGCCACCAGGTAGCCTTGTGTAAACAGAAAATAGTAGAGAACTACCAATTTGTAAACCACTATTTATATTCTTAACTATAGGAATCAAAAAAGGCTTATGGTAGGAATTTTGCATTTGTCCACTAAATACTACCATCAGGGGTGGGTCTATTTGCCGGTGCAGTGTGAATACAGACTAATGCTATTTTCCATAGACATAGACATTTTGCTTTCTGAGTAGTCATCTTTATGTAACACAGCCAATGAATCATTCAGATGGCCTTACCTGAAGTCCAAATCAAGTCTTGTTGTGGTCTGCCTTCAGATAGCCTATACACCTGCTTACCATCTGTTTGTCCATCCATTTGTTGTCCTATCCATCCATCCATCCATCCACCCATCCATCCATCCATCCATCCATCTATCCATCCAGCTACCCATTCATCCATCCATCCATCCATCCATCTTTCCATCCATACATACATCCATTCATCCAGCTACCCATCCATCCATCCATCCATTTAGAAATCTATCATTCATCTTTTCATTCAGCAATCTATTATTCATCCATCCATCCATCTATCCCTCCATCCATTCATCCATCAATCCATTCATTCATCCATCCGTTGGTGGACTATCATTGGGCCGTGCCCTGGTTCAACCCCTCCTAGATGGATTAGAGGGCTGACCCTGTCTTGGCGTTATATAACAAGATGAGCAAATATTGCACACACAGAGATTACTAATAAGCAGGGGGGAAGAATAATCCGCTGCTCCATCTGCACCGCTGGAGGGGTTGCATAACCCACATCCAAGAAGACTCATTCAACGAGCATAAAGATCTGGATGTGTGTGTGTGTGTGTGTGTGTGTGTGTGTGTGTGTGTGTGTGTGTGTGTGTGTGTGTGTGTGTGTGTGTGTGTGTGTGTGTGTGTGTGTGAGTGTTATATGTGTCTGAATAGCCATGTTTTCAGTTAGTGCTGGAACGTCTTTGCCGGGGGTATACTGGGGTGAGTAAGAGAAAGGGTGCTAGTTTGTGTGTGAGTTTGAGTGTGTTTGTGTTTGTGTGTGTGTGTGCATTCAACTGTGTTTCTGTGCACTCTTTCCAGTGTGTAATAATGGCAGCCAGGACAAAGCCACAGTGGAAGTGAATAATGAATGAGTCATCAGGCAGCATCGGACTTCTGATCACATCATAACGGCAAAGTGGGTGGCGCTGCTGGGATCCCCAGTGTCGCTCAGAATCCCTGATCGGGTTTCATCAACGCCATTCATTCAGCAACATCTTCAATATGATCAAGCTTGGATTCCATACTGAGCGTAATTACAGCATGTCAGAATAGGGATAGTTAAAAATATCTTTTGTGTGTGTTTGTTTGCTAGTTGATCTATCTGCCTTTTTACAGAGAGATAAAATAAGGCACTGAGCTTTACAGCAACAAGACCTAAATGATACAACATGAGGAGAATATCAAGTATCCCCTTCATTTAAAAGTCCCTTCCTCTTAGGCTTAGCCATTGTCTCTATTTCGTCATCACTGCAGAGGTCCAATATTCACACAGCCTGTATAGCCATGTCACACACACACACACACACACACACACACACACACACACACACACACACACACACACACACACACACACACACACACAAACACAGACAAACACACACACACACCCCGACACAAACACACACACACCCACACGCACTCACGTCCTCACACAAACACGCACACACACCGACACAAACACACCGATACAAACACACACACACACACACACACACACACACACACACACACACACACACACACACACACACACACACACACTCTCTCTCTCTCTCTCTGTCTCTCTCTTTCTCTTTATCTATCCTCATTCTAAAGTTATTCTAATCAGACAATTCGTTTTACTTTTCCTTCAGCCTAAGCCCCTTTCTCTTCACATATTTATAGTAAGGTTAGACTGCCATCTAGTGGCAGATTCTAAAGGCGCTTTTGAGACAAGCAATTTGCGTTAATGTAATAAATAAAATAACAATGTTTTGCTCTCAGCTGGCATACTTTGGCCAGGGAATTGTGGTTCATATGACTTAGTGAATTTATGCTATTTAGCTTACATTTCACAATACAATACAATCACTCATGAGTAACTGAGATTTTAACAATTGGACCAGTTTTACGCATCGTCACAAACCACACCATACACGCTAAGACCGGTCTACGGATTCATAACCGGAAGTGGGTGGTTAGTCACCGTCACCGACTGGTCACCACCACCAACACACTCCCTATTTGGATGCTGGGATGAGGTTGACAACTGCAGAACCATCGAGATCGTTAAAAAACTAAAAACCGAATACGTCAACTTTTAATCAGAATATACGGTGTGGCCGTATATTTACCGAATCATAAAGACTGACAGAAAACGCTTGTTGCCAAAATGATGGAAGAGATAGATAGGTTTCAGGTGCCAAGCGCCGTGCAGGAGGCGGAGATGCAGGCGGAGATGCAGCCGCTTGTAAGTGTGTTTTGTTGTTTCCACAATTTTGGATAAATCAGTAGGCTACCTAAACTGTTTTTGGGCCACTCCAGCCATCTCAGAAATACTATTGTTGTTGCATATACGCTTTGATTAGGCCCTGCTTCATGTTATTATGCTTAATTTGTTCAAACATATCGAATTATATATGCTCAACGTATTATGGGATCTAAAATAGCGTAGTACTGTTTTTGTTTTTTAGTATGCAATATGCCACACAACATCATAAGGGATTGGTTATGGTCATAAAACAGACACGACCTTGATCAATATCAGTTTTCCTGAAGATGGGTAATAGGGATGCAGCGGCCGAGCTCTTGCGTAGAAAGCATCAGTCATGTCCGGAAAACATCCCATTGCCTTGGCCACATCAGCATCACATAGCATGATTTTCCACGTCGCCGGCCAAAACATAATTATGGGTGATATTGTCTTCAGTGAAATTGTCTTCATTTTAGACGTCACGTCTTTAGCGAATATGCCTACTGAATTTAGTTGTCGAAATGTAACATACTGTCGCCAGAAACCAGCCGAGCTGCGAGGCCTAGAAGCCGAGAATTAGTTATTGCTACGGAGATTGCTTGGGCAAACACCCGCTCTCCAGGGCTGTATGGTGCCACTCTCTTCTTGTCAAGCCCCCTGGCCTATCTATGGCTGTAGACACAGACTAGAGATGAGTCTGTCTTGACACAGATGGGTGTTGACATCTTGTGTGCAGGTTAAGATTCAGTCAGGCTTCTGGGCTTAGGTGCCATTAATGTAAGGGTATTGGGATGTTGAGCCTGTGTTGATTTCTTTGTACTATTGTGGACAATAGGTGTTAATAAAGATTCAGAAGAGGGACAATATAGAGGAGAAAGAGATAAAGAGGCAGAACTTGATAGCTAGTTTGTTACAAATAACAAGGCTTTAAATGTTCCAGGCTGCAGTTTGAAAGACTTTAAATGATGATAGATGAACGACACTAATGGCATTGCTCCCTTTTTGATCGTCTCCATCCGGATCGATCTTCAAACCTCCAGGATCCCGAATCTTCCACAGCCTCAGAGGCAGACTCCGACCCCAGGGAGGGAGAGCCCGTCACACTCAACTACAAGCCCTCTCCCCTACAAATGAAGATCGGTGAGTATGAATAGCTTACTGACGATGGACCCCAATGCTCTTCTTTTTCCAAGTGTTCATTTCAGCACCATGGACAGAGCCTAGGTTATTGCACAAAAGCTGACAGCTGCCCATAAGATGTCTTTGTCTGATGCATTTCCGGTTGTGTGGCAGAGAAACAGAGGGAGCTGGCCAGGAAAGGCTCGCTAAAGAACAGCAATGCTGTTGGAAGCCCGGTCAACCAGCAGCCCAAGAAGAACAACGTGATGGCACGCACCCGGTGAGAGGGGGGTCCATTGCTCTGATTCCATCCCCTTATCCTGTAGGGAATATTCCGAACCATCTATGGCTCTCCCACTGAAATCCCTGTGTGTCCTTTTCTTCGTTTTCTTTCATCTTTGCTTTTGTTATTGGTCACAGCCTACTTTGTTCCTTGTCTCCCATCTCACATGGTCCTTGTCCTTCCTTTCTCGCTCACTGTTTCTCTGCTTTTTCTTTCCTTTCTGCAGGCTGGTCGTTCCCAACAAGGGCTACTCCTCATTAGACCAGAGCCCCGATGAAAAGCCCCTGGTGGCGCTAGACACAGACAGGTAAGTTATGACCGCACAAGGGCACACACACAAGCGCACACACACACACACACACACACACACACACACACACACACTAACAGACTCACAGAAACAGACTCACAGAAACACGCTCACTCGTGAATCCTCTGTTTGCGTTGCAGCGATGACGACTTTGACATGTCCAGATACTCGTCATCAGGATACTCCTCAGCCGAGGTGAGATGTGTGAGGGATCAGGTACCTATGCACTCTGGGTAACAACTACTCACAACACAACCATGGCGTGCTATTGTCCTGCTTTCTGTCAGTCACACCCCCCATGACTCACTCACTCACTCACTCACTCACTCATCTCTACTTCGATCGCTCATCCTGTACAACTGAACACCCCGTTACATTGTTCTCCCACACAACCCAATACGCTTCTGGCGGTTGGTCTAACACCTCTCCCAGTGTTGGGTGGAGTAACCTCACAACATAGCGCCCCTTCCTTCCAAGCCAGCTTGATGGATGTCACTGTAAAGGCCACACCGCATCATCTTCATCCCAAAATGTCTTATGAGTAGGCTTTGAATCCTCTCCCTCCTTTGGGCTGCAGGGGGACTCTGGCGGCCCTCTGAACTGTAAGAACCCCGAGGGAGTGTGGGAGGTCCACGGCATCGCCAGCTTTGTCTCCGGCCTGGGCTGCAACTTTGTGAAGAAGCCCACCGTCTTCACCCGCGTGTCCACCTTTGACGACTGGATCAACCAGGTGATGACCCTTGACCCGATAGAAGGCAAGCGCACTCGTATGACTCGAACACACGCACGGTTTGGACCACGCCCTGATGTTTTTGTTTTGTTTCTACTTTCAGATTTTGATGAACAACTAAAGAGTGAACAAAGTGGTGCACATTCCTCAATAAAAATGTTTTTAAACATATTTGGTCTGTTGTTTATATATAAGAAATATGAAATATGCGTGTTCATCTATTTATACACTCATAACACAGTTAAAGAAAATCGACTTCTTCCTTTTGGGCTTTACACAAATCAACTGTTCTGGAGAGAAGTTTCATATAATAACCACCAGGTGTCAACATTCCCCAATGATACAAACTCATCTTCATTCGACAATTGTCACTTAGACCTTTCTATTTTCCCAGACTTTACCGGGCCATTTGTTTGAAAGAACAAGCTCTGGTCATTTTCCTTGATATTTACAGTTCTACATATGGTAAATTAATATTTCACAATCATGGGTGAGCTAGAGGAGAGAGTGTTTTCCACTAAGGGACAATGAGCTGGTACAGTGAACTTTCAGGGACCATAATGTTGGTTTTGGGGAGCTAAACCCGTGGTTATGCTCGAAGCTCTGACGTGGCTGTGGTAAGTTGGAGAGAGTTCTCCTTCTCATCTTTTTGATGGGAGTGGAGAGCAAGCAGACAGACTCAAGAGTAAGAACACACTTTGAGGAAAACTGGGGCACAGCAAAATTAAGTTTAGATTTCAGATTTTCCTCTTCGTTCTATCAATCCGATTCTCTCTCTTTCTCATCAGTCTGTGAACAATAACTTCTCGTGCACTCGTGCACACACACACACACACACACACACACACACCCACTGTTAATGTTTGCAATCCATGCATTAACTGACAAAACTGATTAACAAAATTATTGTAAAATAATGTCATCTGTGTTTGTGTGTGTGTGTGCGTGTGTGTGTGTGTGTGTGTGTGTGTGTGTGTGTGTAGTGCTAGCATGAGTTTGAATGAAATGAGGGTGTGTGTGTGTGTGTTTCTTTGCCTCCTCCCTAGGTGCATGTGAGTGAGTGTCTGTCCTCTAGAGAATCTTCATGCCTCCAGCCTTTTTCATTTCCTGGGAGTAAATCAGTCCTTGACAAGTGATGACTTTCTCATTGCTCCCCCAGAGACTCCCGGCAGGGTCCTTGTCTTATTACATCTCAGCTTGGGTACAAATCAAACGTTTTAGCATAGCAGATTATTACTACTTTTGACAAGCCATAGTTTTTATGTGTGGAGAGCAAGAGCAAGGCATTAGCTCCTTTGTTGTGTGGGGGGTTGGTCGGGTCTTACTAAAAAGGAAGCTTTGTGCGGAATCCCCTCCCTCAACTCGTTATATGAAAAGAGTCGGAGAGGGAGATGGGACAGCCTGCAGTTTGGCATACTAATGAGGAAATGAGATAGCTTTTGTCAATCTGTAAGTGCAGTTAGTGCAAGATTTTATTTGATTTATTTACTTTCTTTTCCATTCTTTTTTTTTTACTCTAGGTCCAAGCCAGGTTTTCACAATGAACCACAGTAGCAATACTGACCTTGAGGTATTAAGAGATTGACAGCGCAATTGGAGCGTCACACAACGGTGTGAGGGGAAAGCCGTTGATGGGATGTTCTTAGGGTAACTAAAATAGCTCAGTTCAACTGAGTCTTGGCGCGCAGCAGGAGGGATGGAGGGAGGCAAGGGGGAGAGGGGAGTGCGCGTTGCGCGACGATGATCCACATTGACAGTGGCGTCACCGGTCTGTCGCCTCTCCTTGATCACCCGTCAACTGAAAGTAGCAGGGACTTCACAAGCTGGCACACATTCTTGTTGCCGTGCGGGCGTAAACATTGGCAAACTGTTGTAGCAGACTTCGAACTACCACGCAGCACACACCATACATACATGGTTAACTTTATAACCGCACCAACAAAGAAGGAGGAAGATTTATTGGAGACAATATTAATGTGAATTTGAACTCCAGGAGCTGTTTGGAAGAACGTGCTGAGCGGTGCGCATGGACACTAGCAGGTTGGCATCCTCTGACTGAAGCGGCTAGGAATAATTGATTTGTATACATCGTTTATGCGATTAAATGCTTAGTTGTTTGCGCAAGCCCTGTTTAGCATTAAGACAATGAAGAGAACAATTAGGACGTGTTCAGTGCTCTGTTCAGCACGCCAAGCTCGCTGTCTCCGCACACATGCTCTTCCCTCAGCTGTACCAGGCTGTGGTAAAAGATTGATATATTATACTTATGCTTTCAGTTTGTTGTTGTTGTATCCAACTTACAAATGCCCCCACATCATTGTCATTCAGGTGCAATAGGCTGTTCTGAGAATAGCCTGCTGTTGATATTTGATAGGCAATGGCATGGAGCCTAATGTATTATGCATCAGTGCATGTTTGTGTTTGTACAGGTTTGAGTAGTCTAGCATATTTTTGTCTTATGTGTCATGCTTGTGTTTGTTGTCGTGCCAGTGTGTGTGTGTGTGTGTGTGTGTGTGTGTGTGTGTGTGTGTGTGTGTGTGTGTGTGTGTGTGTGAGTAATGTTCCTTCGTGGCTGTTCGTGTGTTTGTTTACAATTTGTATTTACACCGGCGTGCCAAAACAGTGGCATTTAGTACAATCGCAGAGCTAGTACCGTTGTGTCGATCAACACATGTACACTCTGCACAACCAGTTTTGTTGTGCCAGACAAAGCGACCTTGTATCAGGAACACAGACAGTTTCAGTCACAGTCAGTCAGATAGGGTATCGACCGTGGCCCCCAAGCTAACCTTAGACCAGTCATGTGCTCTTTGGACTCACTCACCACTGAAATGAAACTGACGTCCTGTCCCCTAGACTGTCACTCAGTGACACCAGGGGCCTGTTAAACTGCGTGAGGCGTGGCAAAGTTGTCAAAATAAAACATGAGTCATAATATCATCTGCCATGTCATTTAAAGCAGATATGTGTCTTCTGTTAAACAGCCAATGCTTCTTTCTAAATGGACTAGCTAATGACAGCATATTGATTTTGTGTTTTTATTATACAACAGCATATGCTATTCTTAGCCGCACTAGACTTAGCCAAAAATACTGTATTTGGACTACGTACATATTACTTTGCGAGGCCTAACCACTGTGCCTGCATAGGGTTCAAGCATATCCCCGGGAAGCACTGTGTTTCTGGCTGGCTGCTGTGAGCCAAAATCGAATGAGGTGAAATGCAAGACTGTTTGGGAGGGTGCATGTTTGTTGTATCTGCCACGGTGAATGGATTAGTTGGAGTCAATATTCTTCCTCATCAGTGAGCAAACCTGTTCATGGCTTTAGGCCAGTCAGGTTCAAAATCACCAACTCTCTCCTTATCGAAATGGATTCCTTATTCAAAGCGGCTGCTCGGGTGTGTGGCCTCTTTCCATTTCCGCTTGATAGAGTCCCTCGTTCTGATAGTATAGGTTAGCGCCTCCATGCGTCTAGTTAACTGGGACAGAGAAGCTCTCCTGGATTGTGCCGGAGAAACCTTTCCACGCGCTCCAGTGATACAGTCCCTCAGAACATTCTATAAAGTTGCTTAAGAGCTGAAAAGAGAAAAGGAACCTGGCCTGCAAGTAGGTTTTCCATTTGGTCTGATGCAGCAGCTGGAGAGGATCCACCCATAGCTGCTGTTGACACATAGCGTTTCACGGGGAACCAATTAACTGCACCATTAGCAGAATGCCGCAGTTTGATTGATTTATGTGCACTTAGATAGGCTAGCGGGGGTCTGTGGTATGGACAGGGAAACCATTTGTAGCCAACAGATCCGTGTGGGTTAGGGGTAATAGGAGCAGAGATGACAGAGTGGCTTCATTGAAATGTATTAAAAAGGCAGAGGCGTGGGGCAGGGAGGAGAGGAGGCGGAGGCATGAATGGAATAACGTTTCCCCGTGCAGACGTACACGTTCCACCTTTCACCCATCGTAAAATAGGCCATTTCATGAAAATATATGTATGCTAGGACAAGTAACATCATTTTAAAGTGTACTGCACATGATAATACTATTTCTATACCAGGGGACATTTCTGCAGGTAGATTGCTGAAAATTACAAATAAGAAATGTGCTATACTGAACAGAGAACAAGATATTCTCAGCTGCCCTTGTTTTTAGTTCAGCCTCCTTTGCTTGGATCTGTTTTCCATTAGAGGGAAAAGTATGTCCTGTATCCTACTGCTGGAGGATTATACCCCAAAAGGCCAAGACAAAGGCCACCTCTGTTCGCCTGACCCCACTCAGAGAGGTTGTATACTGGGAAAACACAGTACACAATCAGCCTCTCTAATCCCTAAGCAGATGGATGTATTTAACATGTCTGCATGCATATACAGTGTACTTCATAAGCCTTTTGCAAATGCATACTTGATTTTTGGATGTTTAGATTTTGGATCTATGAAGTGACTCACTATGTTCCATTTGTCTTCCCTAAGGCACTGTTTCCGAAGTTGTATCATTGGAAGACCTTCCCTTTGGACACTGAAACATATAGAAACATTCCGCCCTAACATACTCACCATGAATCTGGACACTGACATCCAGCTGACCATGGAATCCGGGCTGAAGACCAGCCTGTCCGCCTGGGCCATTGTGGCCATCGTGTGTAACTCTGTGGTGGGCGTCCTCATCCTCATCCTCTTCGTGGTGCTCTACAAGGCCTGCAAGGTGCCCTCCAAGGCGCCCGTCCTGACCCCCATCCAAGACCTGCAGAAAGGGGAGCAGAAATACCTACTGACCGCGGCCTAACGACGCCAGACAGGATGGACATAAACACTAAACACACTCCATAAATGGCAAAATGCATGTTGGATGGATATCTCTCGTCCCCCCTCTAGACAACCTCGCCCACCCTCCCGTCCTCTCTTTGTACCACCATCTCCCTTTAGCGTGTCTCCCATTGAGCCCGCCATGTGACTCTATGAGCGTGAAGCAAGAAAGAATGCAAGTGGAGCGCGTTTGTGTGTTATGACGTATCGCAAATAACAGCTCCGATCCTCTTAAGTCCCCGCTCCTGTTCAGGGACTGTCCATCTGTCCCTCTGTTTGCCCAGCGCTCGGCTCGGCTTTACACAGTCAGACGGGGAGAGAGGGAGAGAGAGCAAAGGGGCCCTATCCCAGGGAGGAAATCAATTGAGATGGGGGGAAGCGACTCTCCGCCGACACGCGGTGATTGACCGCCGACCGTTAAGCGAGGACACGCAGGCGAAACGGAGAGAGAGAGAGAGAGGAGGCAGACGTGTTAAGACGAGCCGGGGAGAGGGAGAGGAAGACAGATGGGGCCACGACGGGCACGGGCGGGGGCCAAAAGGCGAGGTATCCTTTAGCCGGGGTGTTGTTTACACTCCGACCAAGCTGGAGGCCCCCGTGTGACTCTGGAGTCGGCGGCCGACAACAACAGGAGCTCGTCCCCCAAAGCGAGATCGAAAACGAGGTTTTGACCGACGAACGATTAGACAAAGGACGGACCAGGGGTCCTCAAGCTCCGCGTGCTAGGGAGCCTGGTCTGCTGAGTGAGGGCGTCCTTTGAAGACACAATGACTGTTATTCATAGGCCACCTTCAGCCCGGCGACTGACACTTGACGACGTAACGAGACTCTCAAATTGTCTGTCAGAGAGAACGCGCTGTCGCTGATCACGGGCTGATGCCACAGTAGGTTGTCATAACAGACCCTCGAGACTGTTTGATCACAACATGCCAACCATCCATTAATGGAACCCGTGTATGCTAATGACTCTGCAATGTTTTTCTTGGCCCACGATCATTTCTTTTGTAACAAGGAACACAAGAACATGTTTTAAGATTGTGTATCAAATGTAAGTGTTTGGTCTGTTTTTTTTTTATGTCGTATCACAACTGGCCCACACTGGAACCAAACAAGCACACCATAACCCATTGAAGGCAACCATGAATTAGCAATTAAAAACGGGAGTGCAGGTGAACTCAATTCATTACTATGATAGCCATTATTGTAATTAATGTAAAGGCCTGAAGTTGATTTAACCGGTGCTGATAATGTCCAATATCCTTAGTCCCTGGCTCTAGCCGTGCTGTAAACAATCAACATGTCATTCATTCGTTGGCGGTCTAGCTAAAGGTTACTTCAGGATACACAGCCAGTCACACCAAGGAGGTTAGATAACAAGTCCTGCACAGGTTGCTACTGATCGCCTTAAAGGACAATTACACACACATGCACTAACACACCCACACACATACACACACACACACACACACACAGAGGTCATAGGCTTTAAGTGATTGTTGTAGGACAAATGCACACACATCTCTTAAACACAAAAACTTGTGATAGGATTTCACAGATTTTATTAGCTTTGAGGGGTTGAAAAGTGTTAAACTGTGCTTGACTCATAATTTAAGGAGATTGTATCCATTCCAAAGGGATCTTGATCAGCTATTGCTTGAACGGAGTAGGAGTATCCAAGTTTTTAGAGTTTTAAAAAATTATTGTCAAGCTAGTGTGTTTTGTGTGAAGAAAATGAATCCATGCACTACATTAGGCATATGCCACGTGCCTTGTTTTTTTGCCATCTTTTAGCAGAAAGGTTTCCCACTTCTGGGCCATTTGAACCACAATGGGAAGCGGACGGCAGCTCTCTCCCCTCTCCCCTTGCTCTCTTTTTTACCCCCTATTCTCTCCTAGGTTCTTTTTTACAGACAGACACACCCTGACTGACACACCAATGATTACTGAGCGGAAAACGGACCAATTTGTTTCAGACATCAGCCACCGTCCTGATTAAAACAAGTCTTTCCTCTGAATTGGTGTCGTCGTTGGTCATGTGGAAGCATTATATGTGTCTTGGGCAACCACACTGGCCACCAGGTAGCCTTGTGTAAACAGGAAATAGTAGAGAACTACCAATTTATAAACCACTATTTATATTCTTAACTATTGGAATCAAAAAAGGCTTATGGTAGGAATTTTGCATTTGTCCACTAAACACTACCATCAGGGGTGGGTCTATTTGCCGGTGCAGTGTGAATACAGACTAATGCTATTTTCCATAGACATAGACATTTTGCTTTCTGAGTAGTCATCTTTATGTAACACAGCCAATGAATCATTCAGATGGCCTTACCTGAAGTCCAAATCAAGTCTTGTTGTGGTCTGCCTTCAGATAGCCTATACACCTGCTTACCATCTGTTTGTCCATCCATTTGTTGTCCTATCCATCCATCCATCCATCCACCCATCCATCCATCCATCCATCCATCTATCCATCCAGCTACCCATTCATCCATCCATCCATTCATCCATCTTTCTATCCATACATCCATCCATCCATCCATCTATCCATCCATCTTTCCATCCATACATCCATCCATTCATCCAGCTACCCATCCATCCATCCATCCATTTAGAAATCTATCATTCATCTTTTCATTCAGCAATCTATTATTCATCCATCCATCCATCTATCCTTCCATCCATCCATCCATCTATCCCTCCATCCATTCATCCATCAATCCATTCATTCATCCATCCGTTGGTGGACTATCATTGGGCCGTGCCCTGGTTCAACCCCTCCTAGATGGATTAGAGGGCTGACCCTGTCTTGGCGTTATATAACAAGATGAGCAAATATTGCACACACAGAGATTACTAATAAGCAGGGGGAAGAATAATCCGCTGCTCCATCTGCACCGCTGGAGGGGTTGCATAACCCACATCCAAGAAGACTCATTCAACGAGCATAAAGATCTGGATGTGTGTGTGTGTGTGTGTGTGTGTGTGTGTGTGTGTGTGTGTGTGTGTGTGTGTGTGTGTGTGTGTGTGTGTGTGTGTGTGTGTGTGTGTGTGTGTGAGTGTTATATGTGTCTGAATAGCCATGTTTTCAGTTAGTGCTGGAACGTCTTTGCCGGGGGTATACTGGGGTGAGTAAGAGAAAGGGTGCTAGTTTGTGTGTGAGTTTGAGTGTGTTTGTGTTTGTGTGTGTGTGTGTGCATTCAACTGTTTTTCTGTGCACTCTTTCCAGTGTGTAATAATGGCAGCCAGGACAAAGCCACAGTGGAAGTGAATAATGAATGAGTCATCAGGCAGCATCGGACTTCTGATCACATCATAACGGCAAAGTGGGTGGCGCTGCTGGGATCCCCAGTGTCGCTCAGAATCCCTGATCGGGTTTCATCAACGCCATTCATTCAGCAACATCTTCAATAAGATCAAGCTTGGATTCCATACTGAGCGTAATTACAGCATGTCAGAATAGGGATAGTTAAAAATATCTTTTGTGTGTGTTTGTTTGCTAGTTGATCTATCTGCCTTTTTACAGAGAGATAAAATAAGGCACTGAGCTTTACAGCAACAAGACGTAAATGATACAACATGAGGAGAATATCAAGTATCCCCTTCATTTAAAAGTCCCTTCCTCTTAGGCTTAGCCATTGTCTCTATTTCGTCATCACTGCAGAGGTCCAATATTCACACAGCCTGTATAGCCATGTCACACACACACACACACACACACACACACACACACACACACACACACACACACACACACACACACACACACACACACACACACACACACACACACACACACACACACACACACAGACACACATGCCCCGACACAAACACACACAAACACACACACACACCCCACACAAACACACACACACACACACACACACACACACACACACACACACACACACACACACCACAACACACACACACACACACACACACACACACACACACACACACACACACACACACACAATCTCTCTCTCTCTCTCTCTTTCTCTCTCTTTCTCTTTATCTATCCTCATTCTAAAGTTATTCTAATCAGACAATTCGTTTTACTTTTCCTTCAGCCTAAGCCCCTTTCTCTTCACATATTTATAGTAAGGTTAGACTGCCATCTAGTGGCACATTCTAAAGGCGCTTTTGAGACAAGCAATTTGCGTTAATGTAATAAATAAAATAACAATGTTTTGCTCTCAGCTGGCATACTTTGGCCAGGGAATTGTGGTTCATATGACTTAGTGAATTTATGCTATTTAGCTGACATTTCACAATACAATACAATCACTCATGAGTAACTGAGATTTTAACAATTGGACCAGTTTTACGCATCGTCACAAACCGCACCATACATGCTAAGACCGGTCTACGGATTCATAACCGGAAGTAGGTGGTTAGTCACCGTCACCGACTGGTCACCACCACCAACACACTCCCTATTTGGATGCTGGGATGAGGTTGACAACTGCAGAACCATCGAGATCGTTAAAAAACTAAAAAACCGAATACGTCAACTTTTAATCAGAATATACGGTGTGGCCGTATATTTACCGAATCATAAAGACTGACAGAAAACGCTTGTTGCCAAAATGATGGAAGAGATAGATAGGTTTCAGGTGCCAAGCGCCGTGCAGGAGGCGGAGATGCAGGCGGAGATGCAGCCGCTTGTAAGTGTGTTTTGTTGTTTCCACGATTTTGGATAAATCAGTAGGCTACCTAAACTGTTTTTGGGCCACTCCAGCCATCTCAGAAATACTATTGTTGTTGCATAAACGCTTTGATTAGGCCCTGCTTCATGTTATTATGCTTAATTTGTTCAAACATATCGAATTATATATGCTCAACGTATTATGGGATCTAAAATAGCGTAGTACTGTTTTTGTTTTTTAGTATGCAATATGCCACACAACATCATAAGGGATTGGTTATGGTCATAAAACAGACACGACCTTGATCAATATCAGTTTTCCTGAAGATGGGTAATAGGGATGCAGCGGCCGAGCTCTTGCGTAGAAAGCATCAGTCATGTCCGGAAAACATCCCATTGCCTTGGCCACATCAGCATCACATAGCATGATTTTCCACGTCGTCGGCCAAAACATAATTATGGGTGATATTGTCTTCAGTGAAATTGTCTTCATTTTAGACGTCACGTCTTTAGCGAATATGCCTACTGAATTTAGTTGTCGAAATGTAACATACTGTCGCCAGAAACCAGCCGAGCTGCGAGGCCTAGAAGCCGAGAATTAGTTATTGCTACGGAGATTGCTTGGGCAAACACCCGCTCTCCAGGGCTGTATGGTGCCACTCTCTTCTTGTCAAGCCCCCTGGCCTATCTATGGCTGTAGACACAGACTAGAGATGAGTCTGTCTTGACACAGATGGGTGTTGACATCTTGTGTGCAGGTTAAGATTCAGTCAGGCTTCTGGGCTTAGGTGCCATTAATGTAAGGGTGTTGGGATGTTGAGCCTGTGTTGATTTCTTTGTACTATTGTGGACAATGGGTGTTAATAAATATTCAGAAGAGGGACAATATAGAGGAAAAAGAGATAAAGAGGCAGAACTTGATAGCTTGTTTGTTACAAATAACAAGGCTTTAAATGTTCCAGGCTGCAGTTTGAAAGACTTTAAATGATGATAGATGAACGACACTAATGGCATTGCTCCCTTTTTGATCGTCTCCATCCGGATCGATCTTCAAACCTCCAGGATCCCGAATCTTCCACAGCCTCAGAGGCAGACTCCGACCCCAGGGAGGGAGAGCCCGTCACACTCAACTACAAGCCCTCTCCCCTACAAATCAAGATCGGTGAGTATGAATAGCTTACTGACGATGGACCCCAATGCTCTTCTTTTTCCAAGTGTTCATTTCAGCACCATGGACAGAGCCTAGGTTATTGCACAAAAGCTGACAGCTGCCCATAAGATGTCTTTGTCTGATGCATTTCCGGTTGTGTGGCAGAGAAACAGAGGGAGCTGGCCAGGAAAGGCTCGCTAAAGAACAGCAATGCTGTTGGAAGCCCGGTCAACCAGCAGCCCAAGAAGAACAACGTGATGGCACGCACCCGGTGAGAGGGGGGTCCATTGCTCTGATTCCATCCCCTTATCCTGTAGGGAATATTCCGAACCATCTATGGCTCTCCCACTGAAATCCCTGTGTGTCCTTTTCTTCGTTTTCTTTCAACTTTGCTTTTGTTATTGGTCACAGCCTACTTTGTTCCTTGTCTCCTATCTCACATGGTCCTTGTCCTTCCTTTCTCGCTCACTGTTTCTCTGCTTTTTCTTTCCTTTCTGCAGGCTGGTCGTTCCCAACAAGGGCTACTCCTCATTAGACCAGAGCCCCGATGAAAAGCCCCTGGTGGCGCTAGACACAGACAGGTAAGTTATGACCGCACAAGGGCACACACACACACGCGCACACACACACACACACACACACACACACACACACACACACACACACTAACAGACTCACAGAAACAGACTCACAGAAACACGCTCACTCGTGAATCCTCTGTTTGCGTTGCAGCGATGACGACTTTGACATGTCCAGATACTCGTCATCAGGATACTCCTCAGCCGAGGTGAGATGTGTGAGGGATCAGGTACCTATGCACTCTGGGTAACAACTACTCACAACACAACCATGGCGTGCTATTGTCCTGCTTTCTGTCAGTCACACCCCCCATGACTCACTCACTCACTCATCTCTACTTCGATCGCTCATCCTGTACAACTGAACACCCCGTTACATTGTTCTCCCACACAACCCAATACGCTTCTGGTGGTTGGTCTAACACCTCTCCCAGTGTTGGGTGGAGTAACCTCACAACATAGCGCCCCTTCCTTCCAAGCCAGCTTGATGGATGTCACTGTAAAGGCCACACCGCATCATCTTCATCCCAAAATGTCTTATGAGGTAACTGAAGCTTGCTTTACTCACCGGTGGCGCGCTGCTGTCTGCTGTATTGTTTACGCCTCACTGAGCGCCACCTTTTCCCTTTTCTCACTGCAGCAAATCAACCAGGACTTGAACATTCAGCTGCTGAAGGACGGTTACCGCCTCGACGAGATCCCGGACGACGAAGACTTGGACCTGATCCCACCCAAGTCCGTCAACCCCACCTGCATGTGCTGCCAGGCCACCTCTTCTACTGCCTGTCAAATCCAGTAGCCCCACCCGTTCACCCCATGCCGACCCCACCACACGACATAAGCCTAACCTTCATACGCCGTGAGTTTACGTCGCTACCAGAGTGGCGACAGGCAGCGGAGCATTGGTAGAACATTATGATAATTTGTTATTATTGTCATGATTACCTGGAATATTAAGTTACCGTTAAAATAGATTAGAAGTCATAAGCAACATAAAGTGGTCAAAATGGTGTTCAGATTGAGACTAACAGGGATCGTTTCCTCCTATGGTAGGACCTGCACTTCTGTTTGTGTTTGAGATCCAGGAGGGGGCAGAATCACCCTAGGCTTCTCTGTCGCCCCCTCCTGGCCAATGTGTGTTACTCAGCAGAAATATAAAAACATAACATTGTAGTTTTCACGTTCCTAAAGATTACGAAATAACATCATAACTGCTAATTCAGCTGCTCTGCTTATCTGACATTTGAGGTTGTATCTATTGTGGGTTCACTTTATTTCATTGTTCAATTGCTATCTTTTTAACTCAAGGGAACTGTATGATTGTATGTGCTCCGATTTGTTGACAAAGACAGGTACTCAGCCAGAGGACATGTGGTCTTGACCCTGAATTCGGTTGTGTAGCCAGCTGCACTCATTCACCCCATCCTGATGCTCCCCAACTCTTTGTTACTTTGTACTGGCTCGATGTTTGACTTGTTTGGGCTGAATGTATAATGATGAATGGCAAAAGGGACGCAAAGCATGAAGAGCACATGAATGAACTGGCAGATATTTTTGAACTGGCTAATTATCACCCAGTCCACTTTTTTCCCTGAATGTTTATCCTTGGTTGGGAATGCTTCCTTCCTAAAGTATACGTAGAGCATAATCTGAAGGAGTAGAGCTGCACACCACTGCACTGGCCAACACACACACAAATACACACACAAAACACAACACAAATCCCACCTATTCTTTCATTGATAAAGCAAATAAGTTGCTGTATTTGAATGGTCCTTTTTGTCACTAAGGTTTAGATAGCTTTTTGAATACAGCTTGCTGGGATATCCCTTCATACCCCAAGCTAATGTGAAGTCACCACAGCTGGGATTCCTCCTAGTCTCGCAGAGGGCATTTGGGAGGATTTCGAGGTGCACTTGGGGAGAAATAGAGGCTATGGTTACAATATATCCTATTGCGGGCCTTTTGGTAAATTGTATTTATAAGGCCCAAGCAGGTGTACTTTAGACATGCCCTGTTTGTGGGAGGAGTCGTCCCATTTGAAAGGGCACACAGAAACGACCGGTAAACTTCACAGGGGGGGTGCCATATTTGTTTGACTGTGACCGGCGCCAAATCCTTGATGACGTGATCATCGTAAGAGAAGCCCTCATCCCCATCCCTCTATCACATTTCTGAACGTTTTTGAGGTGGATCATTTGCAGTTAGAGTATGCCTTAAGTACAGAGATATTTTAAACAAGTGTTTATTTATCGCCAACGACTCATTATAATTAATTTATTCATGAAGAAGGTATGCTGTTTTTTAACCTTTACACACAGGTGATGTGTTTTTGCTTTTGTTTTTCTTACAATTTTGTTGTCATGTAGACACTTCCATTCCAGTATTTACCAATGTTAGTGTTCTGTGTAGTGTAAGATATCAATAAACACAAAGCCAATGGAACACACGGATGGTCTCTCAATTGTCTACAACCAACAGTACTTCTTCAATCTGATGAATGTGAATTAATTACGATAGTTACTAAAGTACAGTGTGTGTACTTAGTCAAGTCCAGCCTACAATAGGTATGGACAGCAGGTGGCATTCCACCATGGGACTGCATGCTGGGCTTAATACTGCGGTTTAACTGTCACATAAATGACACATTCGATTGAAAGAAAACAATTTAATTTCAAAGGCCTCTTACATTATGTACATTGCTAAACTTATCCACAGGTTTGCATCAAGGAAGTGTCCGGTTATTCCATCAACATCAAAATAATGTATAAAGCCAAGAATAAATTCCATCTAAAAGGCATATTACAAGGCCTGCGTTTCACATACTAATGGGTTAGGATTTACAACCATTACATAGTATTCTTCACTAGCATGTGCAGCTAAGGGATCTGAAACATATACTTCAACTTTACATTTTTTTCACATTACAGTAGGTACTGTTATATATCGATCTACTGCACTTCGCAAACATTCCAATCAAATATATTATGATATATTTTGATAGTTACTCAGAAAAAGTGTTAATTGATAAAAAAAATCGAATACAAATTAAATAAGAAACACTAGACAATACCACACTCCGCAAACATTCCAATAATATATATATATATATATATATATATATATATATATATATAATGATATATTACGATAACTCAAAAATTGTTGATTGATAAAAAAAATTAAATAATAAAAATTTAATTAGAAACACTAAAAGACAGAAATAACAATGAACATGACCAAAAGATGCCTTTAAACTGAACAGAATACCACCACAAGAGGGCGTTAAAGACCAGCTTAGAGCTATTCGAGAATTTGACATGTGTCAAAGGGATGAAAATGTTATATCATTTTATAGCATAAATCCATTATTGTCTCATGGTCTGTGTTTTAAGGTAAACGGTCCATGTGTGAGTCGGTTAGTGTGTTGGTTTACATAGTGTGATTGTTGAGTTTGTTGACTGACATGTAAACGTACATGTGCCTGCATTGTTGTTTCTCAGACTTCCATGGAGTTCTGGTCTCCAGAGTCTGAAGAGGAGAGGGAAAGAGATGAGCACCGTGTCCTCGTCATTTTGAGGTCCTGAATCATGCTGGGATGGAAGTCTGCGTGCCGTCGGGCGTGCTTGGTCAGGTGGTCGCTCCTCATGAAACACTTTTCACAAAGTGGGCAGTTGAAACGCTTTTCTCCTGTGTGGGTGCGGTAATGGCGCGTCAGCTCGTCAGAACGAGAGAACTTTTTCGAGCACTCAGGCCAGGTACATTGGAATGGCCGCTCTCCTGAGAAAAGACACATTTCCACAAACCCCGATAAGGAACATAATATTAAACAGAAGTTTATTTAAGCATGGTGTAGAAATCAGATAACATTAACCAACTAGTTTCAATTTACAGCAGAAGTAAGTGTATTTGTTGCTGCGTAGTCAAACTTAAAGTTGTTGACCAGCTAGACTGTAGTAGCAACCACACCCACGTGTTCCCGATATCAACATTGTTTACAAGTAGAAAAGAACGAAGGGGCGTGACATGACGTATAAGGAAATTTTGTTGAAGGGTTTTTCGCGGACTGGAAAATGCAGGGGCTACAATGTCGCCGTGACCAGCATGTGCAATCCCCGGTTAAATTTAGTGTAAGGTAATAATTCCGCTATTTAATAAACATGTTAACTTATTACACTTTTAAAAAATGGTTTCAAATTGATGGGAAATCAATGATTATGGAGTGCACCCATTAATCTCATAATAGGATAAATCAGCGTTATTTTGACAGAGGGGGAGGTTTTGCCCCTTGGTGTTAAGTGTCCTGGTCCATTAGTGATTTTATTACGTTATAGGGTAGCCTAGGCTTGCGTTATACATACGACATAAGGTTAGCAATTAACCGCTGGTGAGGGGGCCATTGACATAGCTTCTCAGCACGCGCCAGCACACCCTAATAAGACCAGCCTAGTAGCCTAGCCCTATATCTTTATCAGGCATAATGTGTTGCTCATTCGATCAACTCACCGGTGTGCACTCTCAGGTGGGCTTTGAGGTGAGAAGACTTGCCATACATTTTTCCACAGCCGGTGAAGGGGCAGCAGTGTCGTTTTTCGGGCAAGTCGTTTCTCATCGCTGCTTTTTTGATCGGCGACTGCTTAGTTGATGCCAATTTCTGATTCTGTCGCCCATTCACTGCAGGGGCTGCGCATCTGACCCCGCTCAACTGGCGACCCCTCCGGTGTCTGATATCTTTGTTGTTTGCATCACTCTCGCCCGAGCATTTGCTTGTCCCTGTACCACCAACGCACGTCCCACTGAGTTTTTTTGGATTACATTTGTTTAGGTCTAATAAAATCAATGCAACCATTAGTACAGTCCGGTTTTCTTCGTTTTCATTAGACATGTCCTCAACCGGGGAAATATCCCGACAAACGTTTGCCGTGGATCCCGTGGACTCGGAAGCCAGCTCTGACATTATCCAGGAGTCAAGACAGCCAACACCCTTTCTCTTTTGTCTAGTTGTAAACAAACAAGAGAAGTAGATCTTATGCTTGGTAAACCAGCGTGAAAATCAAGAAAACACTTTCCCACGCGGTTATTATCTTAACTGCAGTATTGTCTTCATAAACGTGGTCAACACGCCACACGTGCTGTTCCCTACGTTTATCCTTGTACACCAGGAAACGATCAGTCCCGAGATGCAAAGGTAATATAAAAAACCTAACGTAACTTATCACAAGCTAAGTGCTAAAACAATGCGTTTTTCCTTTCTTAGGGCGTCAGTTAAGCCACAGCACACTTAATCGTCGTACGCGCTCTTCAGTAAGAACAGACTGAATGTTCCCACATTCTCTCAGACATGCGTCTGTTTGTCCAGTTTCATTGCACGAGACACTTCTCTCAACTCCAAATAGCAATTTCGCGGAATCCCATAGTGTCATAAGAAAGCAGGATTGCAATTGGCTTGAAGGGATCGTGACGTAGTTTTTGATACACCGGTTGGAATAGCCCATTCAACGATTTACTGAAGTGTGTCTAGCCAATTGCAGGATGAGAAGTACGTCTAGGGGCGAGTCTAGTATTATTTTCGTCGAGCAGTAGGCTACAGTGTATTCAACAGTTTCTTTACGCAACATATTTAGGGGAAAAAAATTACATTTTCTAAGCATTGTACAAAGAAGGAGAGACACAAGTATTGAGAGGCAGCAATTAAAATAACAATATTTAATGTAACAGTGGGGTCTAGTATCCTCTTCTACAACGTTGTCCAGTTTGACTACCATTTGTTGTACATATGAATGGAGCTGTTTAATTCTAAAGAATATATGAAAGTTGCATTTGAACCATTAGATATGTATACTCCATTATTGGCCAATTGTCAATATTAAATAGCATAACTGAGCTCCTTTAATTAAAATATAAACCTTGTGTGAATGTGGGTTTTGGAAGGGAGGTTTCAACAGGCCTATGTAGGAACATGCATAGTCTGCCCTGTTGAAAGGAGGTGGGACTATTCAATGAATCTGAACCAATAGGGTGTTGAACCAACACAGAGTACCCTGCAAACTCCCTGCTCTGTCATCCGCAGTGCTGCATTCGGGGGTAATTCAAGGACACAATTCGTAGAATATAATGAAGTGTACATTCATATTTGTCTTAAAATCACAAAAAACATGGATTCAAAAAGCGATCCAATGCAACGGTGCAAATTTAGTGCAACGGTGGGCTTTAGTTTTTTTAAAACAACCCCCTAAATTAGATTGCCGCACCGCAATTGACAGTGTACATTATTCATTTTCATCCATATGCAGCCAAATGCCTTCATTCTTTAAGTAAACACAGGAAAAGACGCCGCTGCTGTTGCCTCAGTATTCGCAGTATGTTGTAAACACGTTCGTGGAAAGGAGAATTGTGGTCGTCACGCCCCCTCTTCACTACAACAGTGTTATGTGTCTGGTCATGTTGACACTTTAGCAATGCATTTGTGAAACTGTGAATGATTTATTTCTCTCCTTCCTTCTGGGGATTTGGTAGGAACGATTGTTGGGGCTAGCGTTTGTGTGTGCGCGCGCGTGAGAGAGCTATAGAGAGAGAGACAGAGAGGAAGAGAAAGAGAGAGCGCACGCACAAGATAGACAGCTTGAAAAGGCAAGGAACAGAATGTTCCCAACTGAGGGAACGCGTTTGCGTGGAAGGGCACCAGAGTTTACCGAGAAGTACAGTGATTATTTGGAAAGGTGTCCTATTACCAAGTTATTTTTCCCTTCCGGTACAAAGTGGGGGGAAAGTTGTTTTGTAATCTGGGGCAAATACTTGATCCAAAGAAGTACGAGTACAGGGGTAAACTGAGGTCACTCCCAGCTGGCTGAATCTTGGTTTATGCAATCAGAACCAAGCAGTCAAGTCAACAACCATCACGATATTTTGAAATAAAACGCAGTCAACGGTCATATTTTAATGTTTTATTTAGTAATGCATGCCAGACATGATCTGATTCACATCGAAGAATACGGATTCGTATTTGCATCGAAATACTCACTACTGTGAAATCATTTACAATATCTCCTTTTCAATTTACAGAAGTCATCTGTACAATCTCAGTGGAAGAACTGCATGCATTTAATTAAAATACACTAAATAAAGTGAGACTGGTAGGAAGATAAAGTCCCTTCAATTACAATATCAGTTTTTATTGCAGAAAACATGTGCTTGGGCCCCTCTTTAGCATACAAGTACTCACCAACAATATCTCAATCTTTGAAATGTACTATTATGTTTATGATCACAAAACTGTCTTCTACGGTATAGGAAAATATTTAGAAAATACTGTACATTGGGTTTTTGTTGGTTCGCATTGGCACCTCTAAGCACTTAAGCTGTCATCTCTGTATCATGGTCTTCACACACACACACACACACACACACACACACACACACACACACACACACACACACACACACGCTTTTACATGCTCAGACCATTTCTAACAATCACAGCAACATGAAGCATACAGAAGTGCCATGGATCTTTTCTCCATACGAAAAATAGGAATGGAATACGTTAATTCCCTTGAAACAGTGTAACAGTGCATGGAGGAACCATAGCAGTATTTCCCAGTACACGCTGCCACATTGCTTTTACTCTGCTAAGCACAACAAAATCATAAAGAAGTGGACTATACTGGCCTTGACCGTGTACATTTCACAAAGAAGAGCTTGAACAGCTCAATTCAATGTGTGGATGATTTGGTTCAGCAAAGCAGTACAACAGTAATGATATGGGATATGACGTTATCAGCTAATATTTTAAATCTTAGTTATATGAACTGGGAGCAATTAGGTAAAGTGGGGGTCATGGAGATGTCAACTTATCCCACTTCCTTTTCTCAGTTGCATTGAACGCATGAAGCACAGTGATCAAGTAGACGCCTTCTGCTAAATGGCGATTCAAATAGATTTCTTTCATGCAATTCCTTACTGTTTTTTTGGTTTGCGAGTCCTATTCCTTATTACACTGTCTGGAACATGCTGACAGGACCAGGAAGCAGCTTGACAAGGTGCTAACAAACCCCCATGGACATGGATAAGGCCGATCCAACAGCCCCAGAGGACGGCTACACAGAGAACAAGCAGCAAGTCGCTCACAGCCTGAGCACCTGTGACTTCACTGCTCAACCACCCACTTTCATCACTTATACCTTGTGCAACATGCTGGTTTCCCCCTCCAATTAAAAAGGCTTTAAATTGTAGCATGTTAGGGTTATCACTTTGTAGCAAATCACAATTTCATCTGTACTTGCTTTCTACTTGGTACGTTTTGTGAAAATGTAACATGGCTCGTTTAGGCAAGCATTACCAGCTATTCTGTTTCATAGTAGTCACAAAAGATGTTGCTATTTTATAAGGAAACAAAATCAATTATTTTTTTTTATATACTGCATCCATGCCTGTAAGGCACCCCCAGTTTGGTAATGATTGCAGCCGTGTATTGCCATATTCACATTGCACACCAAAAATTTAATAAAAGCTGCAACAACATTCATTACGATATTACCAAATTATTAATACTTGTGATTGAGATGTACAAAAAATATTTTATAATATATCTGTATATTCATGTATTCCATAAATAATAATACATCCGTGTTTATTTCTTATAGGTCTCACATTTTATTAAATTTAAAGCTTTTAATAATGAAAAATACTTGAAATTAGACAAAAATAGCACTAGAAATTTGTAAATATTCATGTAGGAATTTAAATAGGCATTCTATTATCCACCATAAGCAAAAGTAGTTCAAAAAAACAGGATCAATCAATGTAATTGCAATAAGATAATAATGAGTGGATCAAATATGAAACACAAGTGGATAAACCAATTTCGGAGTCCTGTTAATCTAATGACACTCATCTCTGTTACAAAGCCGCCTCAAGAGGATTTTTGATATGAAACAAATAAATAGAGGTTTCAAATACTGATACAGCTATCCACTTTAGCATCACCTAAATATGCCCATCAATGTATGTTTTCATAAATGTGATTGAATTCTGAGTGACTAGAATGCAGTCTTCACAGTAAAGACTAATTTCAAGTGAGGAAAAAGCTCTATCCCTTGGAAGTGCTTGGAAAATATTTTTTTTAGGTTGTCGTAGCATTGCCTTACTAGCCTAGAATAAAGAAAATAAGTGAAATTAAGAAAGAAGGACGGATCCAGTCAAAGTCAAGGCTAGTGTCAGACCCTCTAAACATGATGCTTCTATTACACCTTAGGCTAGGTTTGGCCTGCACTACCGGCACACTGCTTCAACAGCATTGTTTCCACTGCAGGCCTTAGCAGAGCTCGCACAGGCTAAGACTAGCTAAATACGCAAAAAAGACAGTAGAGAGGCAATATTTGTTCATCACTGTACCCTTATTGAAAATAGAGGTATCAGAGTGATTAAATATTTGGGGGGTAAAAAATTATAATACTAAAATTACTAAAATATTTTCTTTATTTAGTGTTCTAATAGCCAGTAAATGTTACAGCACAGCTTAGCACAGTTTGGTCCTGCAGTGGAAATCAAGCTTAAAGGAGTGCTCTGCATTGCTGTTTGTAACAGCAGGTGACTATCACAATAACCCTCAGTACTTATGAGCAACAACTGGTATTTAAGTGTCACATTGCCCTCTGCTGACTAATTCAGATATTACACTAGACAAAAGGGATTTATAAAAAACAGGAAAGGTGTGGCTGTTTTGTTTTATATCCAACCCTCCTGTTATAGACCACCAAGCTGCATGAGATCAGGCCATTGGCACGTGTCGTTATTATGTAATGTTACGAAAATGACTTTAAATATCTACTCTACTTCTGCTATTGTTCACATGATACATTTGAAGAGACACACAATGAAACGTGGTATCTATGGTACTAGATAGGACGTGGAGACCTGAGGAGATTTCGGCTTTCAGTTGGCAATCAGGTACTTCTTCACCCTTCAAAACGTTCTCCCAGCTCCCACATTTTGTTTTTCCGACTGGCCAGCTGGTAGTCACATGATATGGTAGACTAAGTGAACGTGCTGCACCACAGCGACAGTGAGTGCTCTAGACAGGAATGCTTGATGGAAGACAACACATACACCTTCCAAAGCCGAAGTGACCGTTCAGCTACAAAACGAGGTCAAACTAGCCTAAAATCATAGCTCTTGGTTTTTGCACTGGTGTACGGTGGGGACCCCTATACTCTGCCCTTTTGACGTGTGGCTCTAGGACCTTACAGAACGACAGTCTGCCCAACCCCTTCCTTATTGTCACGTGTAGTTGTGTCGGCTGTCGAAACTGCGGAACGCCGATGGCGTGGCCAGCTTCCTCATGGACAGGCTGTCAGTCTTGGACGCTTCAGGCCGCGCCCCGGACTTGCTCCGGAGGAAGGGGTTTCTCGGGCCCTCCAGTCCCCGGCCCGCGCCCCGCTCTGCTCCCAGTCCCCTCTCCATCCTCTCGCTCAACGACAGGCTCTTCCTGTGGGGCGGGGCCAGGGTGAGGGAGGGGTGGGAGTCGTCAGAGGAGCAGCTGTTGGCGCGCTCCATCCTGGACAGGGGGGAGCAGAGGGTGCTGCTGCTGCTGCTGGCCCCTCCGCTCAGGGCGCCTATGCGCGGCAGCTCCGGGGCCGCCATGAGGTCCTCCGGGGCCTCGGGGTCGGACTCCGTATGGCTGAGCTCGGCCTCCCTCTCGGGGTGCGAGGAGCCCATGTCGGGGGCCTTGTCGAAGGGGAAGGAGCTGGAGGCCCCCGGGGAGTGGGAGCGCTCGGCGGGCGTGTAGGGGGCGGAGACGCAGCGCGTGTCGATGCAGTCGGTGATGCTGGTGTACTCGGCAGCCTTGACTTGGACACCGGCGCCCAGGCCCCCGTAGCAGCCGCGTGGCGTGAACACCAGGCTGTGGGACTTGACCAGCGGCGGCTCCTCCAGGAAGGCTCCCCCGGTGGAGGAGAGGTAGCGGGTGCTCTTGGAGCGCTCCAGCAGCCCTGCGGAGGTGGGCGGAGACGGGTCCACATCCCAGGGAGGGAGAGAGTTGTCGGCCAGGAGGTGGGCCGAGCACAGGGACAGGTCGGCCGCCGCGCTGTCCTCGAACGCCGCGCCCCCGCCACTGCTGCAGCCCGCGCCGCCCTCCGAGGGCCTGTCGCCCAATCCGCTGGCGCCGCTGCTGCTGTAGTCCCGGCCCCCCGACAGCACCGCCTCCATGATCTCGCCGTGGAGGGAGGAGTCCCGCTGGAGGGGCGGGGCCATCCTCAGGGGGTCCAGGAAGACCTCGGCGGGCCCCGCCTCCTCGGAGGCCGACACGTAGATGTCGATGCAGGAGGACGGGCGGTGCTGCTGGGAGACCGACAGCGTTGCCAGGGGGAGGGGCTTAGACTCCTTGGCGGCGGCGCCCGAGGCCACAGACTGAGAGCTGTTGGCTCGGTGGAGGCTGAGCGAGCGCTCCTTGAAGAAGCTGTCGGCTCCGCAGCGCTCCCCACGGGCTCCCCCGCCACCCACGTAGAAGGAGTGGCTGCGGGCCCGCGTGGTCATGCCCGTGGGGGAGGGCGGGGACATGGAGCCCTCAGCGCCTCCATCCAGCGCCTCCTGTAAGCGGTAGGCGTTGCCCTCGGTGCTGTTGAAGCTGCTCTGGCGCAGGATGTAGGCGCCGTCGGGACACTCGCCCTGCCGCAGGACGTAGGCCGAGTCGGTGCAGTCGGAGGAGGTGCGGGAGCGGGCCTTGTTGACCTCGCCGCGCTCCACGCCCGTGACGCGCTCCAGGGCCACGGCGATGCGGCCGATGAGCTCCTCCATCTGGGCCAGGCGGATGTCCACCGTCTGCAGGGAGGCCTTCATGAAGTGCTCCCTCTCGTTCACCTCCTCCAGACGCATGGCCATGTTCTCCACTCTGAGACAGTGTAAGACATGAAGAAAAAATATACTTTAAAACTATAAGTAAACATATTATAGGTATTCCGTTGAGCCCATATTTGGTAAATATCATTACAGAGACAACAGTTTGTTTATCATAATGTAACTATGTACTAATGTAACTAACTAGTGTAACTAAGGGAGTGAAATAACCTATATTTTTTTAGAGCTATCCCTCGTTTGGAAATGTGAAAGTCAATGTGACAAGGAAATAATATAAGTTTGGCTTTTAGTCAGACTATGTTTGTTGCAGACAAGACCTATCAATTTTGGACCTGAAATAATTCTCAACGATTTTATTGGATTTTCTAATTATTGGGTTCAGGTGTCGAGAAGGGGAAATAGCATTTTCAAATGGAATAAATGCTGTGATAACAAAATAGGATAATAACAACAATAGGATAATAAAATAGGATAATAGGATAATAATATCCTATTTTTTAATATACTTAAAAAATAAAATAGGATAATAATCTAAACGGCATACAAAAGCAATTCACAGGTAACCCAAACCTTTAGAAGACGTTTAAGAAATTAAAGTCGTTTGGTTACCCCCCCATATATTACATGATGTCAAGACATTTGTTACATGATATGATATGATGTCAAATATATGGGCGTGAAAAAAAAAACAACATGTTTTGATGAAGGCCAAGAGGTTTTTCAAATGTTTTTCCTGCACATTTTTCACCTTTATTTTATTTTAAATCAGAGGAGCCTACCTAATTTCATAATGATTATAATTAATAATGTCTATTAAACCCACATGATACCGTTCAAAATCCGATTAGTAAACACGATGCATCATTTTAGTTTCCGGAGATAAGTACGGCCGACCTCTCAGATGTGACACGTATTCTCTCGTCGTTGGACGAGTTGAAGCGGTCGTCTTTCTCTCTGAAGTACTCCTCGATGCACTGCTCCTCAAAGTCGTGCACTTTCTTCAGCTCGTCTTCTGTGATGAACAGCTCTGGGAAACGAGAGGGGTCGGACAGCGAAACAGAAACGGTGACTTTCCTTTATCGCAGCCAGTTGTCTGCATGCAATCCTTAACGCAGTGACCGTGGACGTCCCAGCCAGATCCCCAACCTGGGCGCCTCCCCGCCTACATTCCCACGACACGGTCCTGGACCCCCTGCAGTTTACAGTCTGCCCCGGGGGCCGTCACTTACTCAGGCCGTAGTCCCTCTCGTCGTCGTCGTGCTTGCGCCAGCGGCAGCACAGGTGCTTGAGCACCATGGTCATGTGGCTGAAGATGATGAGGGGCGGCGGGAGGACGGGGCGCTCGTGGAACGTCATAATCAGCTGATACCGCTGGAACTTCCACACTTGGTTGGAAATGGACTTCACCTCAAAGAACGTGTTGCTGTGACAGATGGAAAAAGAAGAGGTAAAAGTAGCCACAAATGCCTTGAAGTCCCTTGATGCAGTTTACCAGAGTGCTTTGCGTTTTGTAACTGGGTATAGTTTTAGAACTCATCATTGTACACTGTATACAGAAGTAGGATGGTCTTCTCTTAGTGATAGGAGAGAAAAACATTGTCTCTTTTGTGTTTACAAGGCATTGCTGGGCAAGTTACCTTTTTACCTTACTTCATTATTAAACCACAAATCCAGTAGTCATTGGACAAGCTCACAGGACTGTATCACCCTTGAAAGCCACAAAGTGAAAACAGAACTTGGTCAATCAGCTTTCAGTTTTTTTGCCTCGGATAAATGGAACAAGATTCAACAGGAATTGAAATTAGAGCAGTTTGTTTCTGATGAACAATTTAAACTTTTATTGGAAGATTTGGGAGTTGTTCTTGTTTTGATTGAGACTTAAATATTGTACTTTATTGTAATTATTGTATTGTAAACATTTTTATTTATTTATGATTTTGTTGTAATTTATATATTCTGCCTTTAAACAGGGCACTGCTGGAAAAGAGACCTGGTCTCAGTCGGTAAACCCTGTGTAAATAAAATAAAATAAATAATAATAGTAGTCAGGACAGATTACTGATAAATGCACAACTAATGGGACCTAACACATGGGCAGTAGACAATGGCTGGTTCAAATGTATAATATTGAAGGGAAATAAGACACTGATTACAGCAAACAATAGCCAGGCAATAGAAAGGCAATTAGAAGCCCTGAAGCTCTCCACATATCCTCTGTGACATAGGCTCCATGGTGACACCTACAGCCAGCCATGTGGAGAGGCCATGGGCTTAGCTGTGGAGGTTGAACATACTTGAAGACAGCGATGAGCAGGTTGACCAGCAGTATGTTGGCCACCAGCAGGTAGCAGGCCATGATGGCAGGGACGATCCAGGCACCCGTCTTACAGGGGGGCAGAGACACCACGACCCCATCATCGGTGGTGATGTTCTGGCCACATGGAGCTAATCACAGTGGGAAAACACAGGGACACACGTTTGGGAAAGATTAATACATGTACATGGGGGACAAGTAGCACATAAGTAATGCAGACAGAAAGAGCCACATGCCAGCAAACAGGAAATAGACAAAGACATACAACAAAAATCATAAACAGGAAGTAAACGAAAGGATCAAATGAAAAGACTGGACAAAGGACTCCCAAACGCATACAAACCTACACTGAGATCCAAGAAACACATACAATGCAGACATAACAAAGGGGGGAAACCAAAGAAACAGTCAGCGACACAAACAAAACAAGATGCAAGATGTGTATCTCAATGCATCTTCTCTCAGGGGGAGGGGGATAGGGAGGAGTGAGCACTCCAATGGAACGGTATCATGTGCTGAAATGTGCATCTGAAAGAAAACATCCATCATGTCTCGTCATATCTTGCATTCCCAATATATTTAAACATCAATGTTTAAAATATATTGTCACAAATGTGTGCCATAGCGTTGCAGAGGAATGGTTTGCTGTATTAAATCATCTCAAAATGTATTTAAGATACATCTGGCGTTTTTTCCATCCGTGATGGTTCAGTTGCTAAGGCTTGTCATGGGACACTGGAGGCTCATACATTTGGTTGCCTATAGGATTCATTCTCTTGGATATTCAATTCAAAAGATCACACAATGCAGCCCAAAGACAGAGAACTGAAGTAATTTTCGTCTTTCAATTGTCTAATTGTTAGCTTCAAATTTACTGGGTTAAAAACTCTGACAACTGAACCACGTGAAAAAACAGATAGTCGATAATGGAAGGCGATTGATGTATAGACCTATGATATGTATTTATGAGCAAATGCATGAGCTTGTGTTTGTGAAGTTGGGTTTTCCTGTCTCTGAGTGGAACGCCAGGCGGTTATGTGCAGCATGACTAGTTTTGCCGCAGTATCCCTGGATGAATCTCAGTTTGTGTGTCTACCTAATACACATTGCAGTGACGTTTTGATGGCGTGAGATAGTTGCAAATATGTGTCTCTGGTCTGGTGAAAAGCAGAGGTAGTGTAGAGACATGGGGTGTATGACGGAAGGGAAAGACTGAGTTTACCTGGCAGCTTATAGTTGAAATAGTAGACACATCAAAGGAATATCTGAATTTAGGGTGAATAATCCCCTTTGATGCTCTTTATCATAATTGTTTCAAACCAACAAAACAATTCCAAAACAATTTAAGGGCTACTGCTCTAAAACCCAGTCCTTAATCTGCCTTCGTTTTTTGTTTGTTTATTTTGGACACAGTTGCCCTTATAAATGCTGGGCTTGGGTCAAATTCACGCTTTTGTCAAACGATTTGAGCCAAGACGCAAGCCAATAGAGGCGACCTCCCCCTCCGAGCACGTGCAGGTGCATGCGCAAACGTGCCCCTGGCGGCCTCTGGTGGTGGGAGTGGGTATGGCATGGCAGTGAGGCGAGGATGGTGTCAGGAGGGTTAGGGGGGGGATGGGGGGTTAGGGTATCTATATTGGTAGATTTACTGCGGTTCTAATTGAACAAGGCAATGTGGGATGGACCGTTATTGCGCCAGGTTCCGTGAGATCGATAGTAATTTTCGACCAGCCAGAGTTTTTCAGTCATTCTGTGCTTTAGCTTCCTACTATGCATATCTGAAACAAAGAACGAAAGAATTATTTCAGATCTCTTCTCTTTGGGCCACTCCTCCCACTCTGCACGAGCACACACCCATAAGTGCACAATATGGCCAACCACGCATACTTACACCCACTCACACACGCCGCGCACACGCAGGCACCACCGCGTCCGCTCCGAACGAAACGTACTGTTGTGAGTCGTGTGATGCACTTCATGTGATCAATGCCTATATGTTGCCTTACTTCAAATGGAGGTTGTTTGCAAAGACGTAAATGTGTTAAGACAGTGTACCAGTAGTCATGGGTTGAAAGAAATGGACTTAGCTTAAGGGAAACATTGCGGCCACTTTATCCACCTTCTTGGCTGCATCCTATTGTGCATCATCAATGCTCCTAACTATGTCTATACAGTGTGTGTTTCAATTGTTAAAAATGTACTGTGGGCATTCTTTCGTCGTGTATGATAGGCCTTTCTCCCTTCACGTGTGACACTCATGGACCCTGGTGGAGGACTCCGGTGGGTGTGACGCGAGTCCCGCTGTTGGCTTACGGTCAATCTGATCGGCAAACACCTCTCCGTAAATCATCCAGTAGGGCATGAAGAAGATGTTGCGGGCCAGCATCCAGGAGGGGTCCTCGTTGGGGTTGAGGATGGCCTGACGGGCCACGCCGAAGCTCATCAGCACCACCAGCATGATGATCACAAAGTACATCATGTCAATCATCTGAGGGTAGGGGTCAGAGAAGGACGGAGAGGGTGGGGAAGAGAGAGAGAGAGGGGGGGGGGGTGTAGAGAGAGAGAGAGAAAGCAAAAGAAGTCAAGGGCAAGGTTTGAGTTAAAGGAGGGAGAGAGGACAAGAGTGTGACGGATTGACTGTAACAACGGTCTCTGGTGCATGCCGCTATATTTGGAACAACAAACGCCTGGAGCTGTTCCTAACCTTGGCTCGGAATGTCTAATCAACTCCAAACACAGTCAGGATTAAGCTCTGCCCACCGGGCACTCAAACACAAACTAACTGTACACGGCAAGTGAAAGATGAAGTCGGACCCGTCTGTGTATTGCTCTCTCGCGGCTCCAGTGGGGATTTGAAAAGGGTTCTTTAGTTCCGAGAGCTCGCCCGGCCGTAAACAGCCTAACACGGACGGCGCCGTAGCCTTCGATCGCCACGCTGGCTTTGGCTCTACACACTCCGTCCTATCTGTACTCCTCTGATCTTGAGACAGCGCAGGAGGAAACGTCACGGCGACACGCGCATCTCGCATAGAAATGGAACTTTGTGAAGGGGTGCCCGCGCCACACGACGCGGCCGCCACACGCCTGACCCGCTCGACTCCCTCGGTGACTCAAGCCCCCCGCGCGCCTCAACCCTCCGCCCCGGCAGACTCCTCACCATCTTGCCGATCATCATGACGTAGGGCCCCAGGTACTTGTTGACGCCGAAGATGTCCAGCAGGCGGATGTACCAGTAGATGATGTTGACGCAGTAGATGACCCGGCCGTAGCTCATGAGCGGCGGCTCCTGCAGGCGCAGCACCATGCCCACGGAGAAGATGAGGATGGCCATGAGGTCCGTGATGTTCCAGTACTCCTGCAGCCACACCTTCACCTTCTGCAGCAGCTTGCCCGGCTCCGACATCAGAATCTGGGGAGGGGGGTGAGGGAGGTGAGGGGGGAGGAGAGCAGGAGATTGTGGAATGATGGAAGTTCATGACAGTCGGTGGAGGGGTTAATGTAGAACGCAAGTAAGAAAGAGACGAAGCAAACGGATGAAGGGAAAATGACAGAAGGAAGGAGAAAAAGTAGGGAAGAGAAGATAGAGAGAAGTTGAGAACAGGACGGATAAAAATTACGCAAAAGATGATTGATGATGATGCTGCCCCGATTATCTGGAATTCCCTTCCCCCAGCTGTCCGGAACTCTGACTCCGTTAACACGTTTAAATCTTGCATCAAAACCCACTTGTTTTCCTCAGCTTACCCCCAGTTTGTTCCCTTTGTACAGTGTCCTTGAGTTATTAGAAAGGTGCTTATAAATCCCATGACTTGTGTTATTGTTATTATTAAAAGAGAATTGCATTTTTTTAACAGCAATAGTAAAAGTGTAGTGTCAGCCGTTGGCCAAAAGAGGGCAGTATGTGTCCGTATGAATTCACAGTTAAGTCCACAAGACACCACTTCTCCAGACACCACAGCGATGTTGCTGGGAAAGAAGAAGCAACATAAATGTGTTTGCTATGTGCGTAGGCATGTGTGTTCAAATATTGCCTCTGTTATAGGGGTGTTTTGTAATTCTATAAGGTGTGATGTGACTGGGTCAGACCCTTTCTGAAAATACAGATTCCCACGGATCAGATTGACAGGGTAATTAACCTACAGCCCTCTTTTCCCTTTTTCATTATTGTGTTCTTTTTAAAGGATGTTAAAAGAAGGGGGGTGTATGACCTTTGTGAGATCATGTGGCAGGCGTGTGTCTAAGTGTACCACATATCATTCTAAATTTCTGTGTGTCTCTATGTGTGTGTGTGTGTGTGTGATATAGAGATGTGAGTGTGTCCCCCTATACTTGCAGATGCTTCCACAGGCACTATTGTAAACACAGGGCGACTCTGTCGACCACGCAGGCGTGTGGGGGGTGTCTGGAGGGGGGGAGGGCAGTGTGCCGGTGTACCTCTCTCATCTTCTCGATGCCGTTGGTGAAGATGTACGCTATGACGATCCACTCCTGAGGAGAGGGCCACAGGTCCATCTTCACCAGCACGATGTAGTTGAACAGCATCAGGTACGCCACGTACGCCATCTGCACCAACGCGGAGATACACACACGCACACAGAGCAGTGTTAGGATTACCGATGCCCTCAGATGGACCTAGGTTCTGGGACACTGCGGCGATTCTGAACACCAACTCGATGAGGATAGTCTAACTTGTAAGGTGTTGAGCATCTGTCTATCCTCAGTGAACTCATGAATTCTGCATGAGCGTCCCAACCAGTTGTGAAAAGAGAATCACAACGTGAGAGAGGAAAAACACTGCGAGCGGCAGAGAAAGAGGAAAAAAGGGAACGAGACAGAGTTAAAGAAAGAGGGTGTCTGTGTGTGTGTGTGTGTGTGAGAGAGAGAGATAGAACGGAATAGAGAGATAGAGAAAGATAGAGGGGTGAGCGTAAGAGAGGAGAGACACAGAAAGAGAGAGTGAGAGAGACAGAGAGGAATAGAGAAATAGAAAAAGATAAGGAGAGTGATAGTGAGAGAGAGAGAGAGAGAGAGAGAGAGAGAGAGAGAGAGCGAGAGAGAGAGAGAGCGAGAGAGAGAGATGTGGTTCTCAGACTATGACGCGCTCTCCTTTTTTTCTTCTTCTTGTCCTCTCTGAGTATTATCTGCATGAATAAGAGATAAGGGGTCCCTGCTGGTTATGTCGACTGATGTTTTCACAGGATTGGCAGATTAAAGGCGCTACCATGGGCTTTGAGATGTGTGCCGCCATTTAAAACGGGATCAACGAGGAACCATGCGCACCCACACGTTTCTCATGCTTGATCAACATTACCGGTGTAATTTTCCCTGTCTCAAGCTCTCTCAACACCTCTCTCTCTCTCTCTCTCTCTCTCACACATACACACACACTCAAACACACACTCACACGCCTGTTTCGCCGTCTCCCCGTCCCTCCCGCGTGCCCCAGCCCAGACTGACCGTGTGGAACCAGAACTTGACGATGGGCGCATTGTAGAACTCGTAGATCTTGCGTCCCAGCGGGATGAGGCGGTGTCGGTTCTGCACCTCCACCACGTCCTTCTTCCTGGACGTCTCGGCGCTCTTCCCCAGCATGGCCTGGGCCGGCAGGTGGGCGCGGGGCCGATGGAAGACGAGATGGAGAGGGACGGCAAAAAGATGGGAGACGCAACAGGACACCAGAGGAAGGGATGGATGGGGTGGTGGGACAAACGGAGCGACCAAGAGAGGAGCAGAAGGGAAAGGAAACGGGGGGGGAGGGAGTGGAGAACACGACGTTAGCGAGGCTTCCTGGACGTGGGCGTCTCCAAAACGATGAGAACCAGAGGCAAGCACAGGCAAAGTCATTCCGTAAAGGTGGCATGTTTTGTGAGTTTTAGGTGGGGCGGTGGGGTGGGGTTGGGTGGGGGTGGGGGGGTTACACGGGTGGCACACGTACGACGCAGACACACACTCATGGATAGATCAGAGAGCAGAGGACAGACAGGCAGGGGACAGAACAGAGTTGAAGCCAGATAAAGAAAGGAGAGCGGGATAGCAAGACGTCTGAGGTGCATTTCAGAGGACCCAGCACGTTGTGGCATCCATGAGAGACGGCTCGGAATCCCCGCTAACATGACGCGTGATTTAATGCCAGTGCCCCCCCCCCCCCCCCCCCCCCCCCCCACCCACCACCGCCACCACACGTACCTGGAGGGGGTTGGATTGTGGCATTGTATCATATGTCTGGCTCGGGGGCAGCAGCAGGCATCCTTTACGCTACACTCGGATGCATGTGTGAATCCAGCACCATGCATTACTGCTCAGCCAACATCTGGATGCGGGCTACAGACACCCCCCGGCAGCGTGACTGTGCCGCATCCGAGGATCATCGGCAAAACAATACCCCTCCCGCAGAGCCCGTAACCACATGAATCTCGGTGTGATTCATAGTTTGCGGGCCATCTGCGTTGCATTCAAACAGTCAGGAACCAAAGCCATGGGAAGCGATGGTGCTCATGGGAGATGTAGTCTGTGAGTGAGCTTCACGCTGGTTCGCCGTCTGTTCTGAATACGGATGGAGAGTGGCGGTTTTGGGATCAATTCCATTTCAAAGCAATCAATTTAGGGGACGAACTAGAGTTAAGTCCGGCTCCGGTTTGGTTTGTTAATCTACTTTAAATTATGAACTCAATTTCACGAACAAGCACTCTCCCTCCCAGAAGTGATTAATATGAAATAGAATCAAGTCCAGCCACACCTGGACAAAAATTGCCTACAGAGATGGACAGGTTCCAGTTAGTGGGCCCTGAGTTAAGAGAAGGTGTTTAGACCTTTAGACTGGAGGCTCTGCTGGAGCCAGGCAGAGTTAGATGGAGGACGGCAGCGCTAGCTAACGCAGCTCCGTCTGAGGAAACCTTCTCTTAGAGGCATGCGGAGTGACGCGCAGCGAGCCAGACAGCGTCGGTGGCAGAGTGAAGGGCAGCAGTCAAACAAAAAAAAAGTACCGTACCTCTACCCGACCTGAGCTACGGGGGAAGAAAAGAAAAAGAGAGAGAAAGAGAGGGGAGAGAGCAAAGAATGGAGGAGGGAGATGCGGAGGTACGACGGTCGGAGGAAAGGGAGAACGGAGAGAGAGAGAGAGAGAGAGAGACCACGAGAAGAAGAAGAAGGAGGAGGAGGAAAAAGCCCGAGAGAGGAGAGGAGAGGAGGGAAGGAGACAGGAGAGGAGGATAGATACAAGCGGGAGCCGCTTAGGGGCAAACAGACTTGAGACGCTACAACTCCACCAGCACGTCCTGGCTGAGAGACGACGAGAGACAGGAAGCGGGGGAGGGGGCCGTGGGGTGAGGGTTGGAGCGGGAGGGCCTCCAGGATGTCCGTCCCCTCCAAACAGCCAAAACAGAGGATCGTGTATGTACTGGTCGTGTGTCGGTTAACTTACGGAAGTTATCATTCAAAAGATGTGCTCAAGTTCTAGTGGGGGAAATAGCCAAATGTGAGTTGACGCACATGTAGTGATGTTTATTCAATTAAGGAGTTTCAAAGCGTTCTAGGGTGGCTGTAGTGTGGGTTCTGCGCGGGGCCGGGGCTCTGGGCATATTGGATATATGTGTAGGTGTAGTGGCAGTGCGGGGCTGAGGTGGGGTCTCTCACCACGGAGTTGTACTGCGTCTCACAGTAGGATCTTACTGTGAACTCCATGTCCTCCTCCTCCTTCTCCTTGGCCGGCTTCTCGGGCTCCTCCTCCTCCTTCTCCTGCAGGTAGGTGTCCTGGTCCTGGGGCACGTAGGACATCTCGTCCTTGTTCTTGAACTCCAGGCTGAGGATGGACGGGGGCAGCAGCAGGCCCAGGATGACCTGTGGCGGGGGGGGGGGGGGGGGGGTCATACACAGGTGACGGGTGCAAACAGACACTGGCACTAGCACAAATGCACCTCCACACAGAAAGACCCACACACACAGACCACCCCCCCAACACACACACACACACAGACCCCCACCCCACCCCCCAACACAGACACACAGACACGCACACGCACACGCACACACACACACACACACACACACACACAGACACAGTCTCACACTTTAGAGCGCCTTGCCCGTAGAAGCTGTGAGGACGTTGAGGAGATGGTGTTTGACGTGGCAGAACACCACTGCGCTCATGGCAGATTAAATTAAAAAGGCATTGGTTGAGACAGCTAAGAGCGTACAGAGACATGGATAGATGAAAGAGACCCATACTTTTCAAATAAGGAGTGCACTCCCACTGCAGGCACTTCAAAAGGTGCCGTGCTCACGCTACATACAAATAGGAGTTTCAAAATTGAAATAAGCGTAAAAGACACGATAAAGAAGAATGGAGGTATGTGTGTGTGCGTATTTTTGACCGCATGTGTGTATGATATAAGCACAATATATATGAGAGTATGCATATAGTACTGTATAAAACCAAAAGAACTTGCAAAGATATAAAAATAACTCACCCAACATATATATAGATGACCAATATATATACATATATATATATGGGGTGTGGTATTTTTATATTTATGCAAGTTCATATGGTTTGTATCCATGTCTTCATGAATTATACAGCAGTACATCTGTATGTGTATACCGCAAGTCAATGTGGACCAAGGCACAGCCCCTCTGCCCTCCATAATCCTCTGTGTGCTGGACCCTGGGGACAGGTCAGCTTAAGGTCACCCTGTACATGCCGGGTAAATGTGTGCGATGCTGTTCGCCACACGGCTCATCTCCGGCTCCTTGGGGCCTGGCGGTCTGTTTGTTTTACTGGTGGTGTTGTGCAGCTTTGCTGAGTTTTGTCTCGCTGCCTGCACTGTTGCACCGCCTCTGGCTTCGATTCCAGAGACCCGGGCAGGCCCAGGAAGACCCAGATTAGCTACCCGAGTGCCTTCCGTTTGGAGATGGCGGTGGCTCGCCCTGCCGGGAACGGCTGGAGACGGTACAGGATCTGCCAAAGCTAACCCACCAGTTAATCACAGGACAGCAACCAGCCTTCCAATAAAGCCTTAACAAGAGGCTGAGACAGGTTATAGGCAGAACTAACTCTACTGTGTCGGAGTAAGGGTCTTTTTTATAAGTTGTAGGCTGAACGCAAAGGTGAATCGGTGTCGCGGCATATTCGTTCTGCTAGAAAATACGCATACGCATATCACAATGTGCTCGACCGAACATGGACCTCAACTTGATTCCTGGAAGAGCACACTGGAATCAGATTGACCTCCGATTTCTTTCAGGTCCATGACTGAGGCCTTGAGAATTCTCAGAGAAGAAGATCCTTTTACCCTACCTCTGCCCCCAGGCCTGCCTACCAACCCCCCCCTCGCCCCCCACGCCCTCTGACCTTGAGGCCTGAGTTCTTGCGCATGCGCAGGCGTCCCATCCACATGTCGGTCAGCAGCATCTGGCTGCAGGTGTGGGCGATGAAGTCGCGGTGCTTGGCGGCCACGGCTAGCTGGAGGCAGGTGGCGTTGCTCCAGTTCTTCAGCTCGTACGTCAGCAGCTTCATGGCCATCTGCTCGTCCTGCTTGTAGGACTGGTCCAGGAGCTCCACTGCGAGCTGGGCAAACTCCCTGCAGCACAAACACACACACACACACACACACACACACACACACACACACACACACACACACACACACACACACACACACACACACACACACACACACACACAATTGAAGAAAGAAAATACGATGAATGTGGTGCATTATTGAGCACTTCTTGACCTTTTATCATACCTGTATTTATTTTTGTATGGTTCTATGAGACACCGGTTGAGCCAATTTAAACTAGGATGACATTTTACCCGTGTCACTTAAAGTACTCTATCTTAAATGTCAGATTCTAAAAAGAGTCGAGGTAGGCACTGTGTTATCCTTTAGACTAGGAGTCTCCAACCATTTTTCATCTGAGAGCTACTTTGAAAGTGGCCGAGAGCTACTTGCAGGCCTATTACTTACATTTATTCACATAACTATCAAAATGCCCAATTTATCCAGCTGAATTAAGCCCCATCACCTACATTCACATATCCAAATCTTAAAATGTTATTGTCCACATGTTTAATAACTGACACTTTCCTACAGTTAGTGAGATGACTGGCACTGCACTACATGGTGTAAGCTGTAATGTGTCTACTTAGGTTAACTCTTATAGTAATCTAAATGTTCTGTCAGTTTTGTTCTGAATTTCGAGTTCATATTTTCCAAATCTGAAAAAGCTGCTTCCCAAAGGTACAAAGGAGCCTAATAAAGCATACTTTCAGGGCTGCTGTGGAATGTTATCATAGTTTACTAGGTGTACCAGGCTCCAGAAATGTTGTGAATGTTGAGATTTTATCTGGACATATTTTGAGGCACACGCGCTTGTCCTTCACATTAGTGAGCATTCGTGAAAAGAAACTCACTTTTCCATTCCTTATGTAAGTCGTATGTTTTCAGCTTTTTCTTGGCCTGGCCACTTTCTATGTTCACCATTAATATGGCTCTTTGATTTTTAAGCTAAACTTGCTTGCTAACACCACCGCACTCCCTCTTTTAGCTCAGTAGCTACCTGCCTACCTCGGTAGCTAGCTAGCCTACAGTGGGGCTGATTAGACGACGTGTTGACAAACTTAACAGGTAATGTAACTTATTTGATTGACAGCTAATATAATGTGTTGGAGGGGGATGGGACATCTGTGCATTTGATTGGATTCAAATGGGAAGAGGTTTCCAGGGTGCATTTATTTGTTGACAGCCGTTTTTATTTATTTATTTACATAATAATTTTAACCTTATAATTAAATATAACGTGTGTGTTTGATGACAGAGAGGTGATTGATTATGGGCAGAAACATTTATTTGCACATAAATGTCATGTGTGTATCATCACCTCTGAAATAGGCCAGTTAGCTGGAAAGTGGAGTGTGCATGTTTTTTATGTATGTATTTCTGTGTCTGTGTGTGATTTGGATTGATGATGCTCCACTACAGACTCCCTGAGGAACTGTGTGTTAAGAATTAATGGTGCTGATCAGTGCTTCTGAATTGAGAAAATTCAAAGGACATATTGTCAATATACTAATGTCTGTGTGTGCTTGTGTGTGTGTGTGTGTGTGTGTGTGTGTGTGTCTGTGCGCGTGCACACGTGTGTGTGTGTGTGTGTGTGAGAGAGAGAGAGCGTGTGTGTGTGTGTGTGGTGTGTGTTTTTGAGTGCCTCTGTGTGTAGGGAATGGATTATCTGCAATATAGACTCTCTGAAGTACATTAATCATTACATCAACACTTTCAATGAATTAGTGCCGCACAGCCCTGGGAAAAAAACAGAACAGTGTTCAGCCCACCTGGAGTTGTGGTTGAGCTCCTGCGAGATGTCGTCCACCATGTCGTTCTCGGAGGCCTCGTGGGCCATGGCCTTGCACAGCTTGCAGGCCACCAGGGCCTTGGCCATGGCCTCCTCGCCGTGCTGCCAGAAGAACAGCGCCATCTTCTGCCGCTTCATCAGCACGGCCCACACCATCAGCTCGTGGAAGGGGAAGGGGAAGTGGTTGATCTCCGGGTCGTCCAGGTCAATGTCCACCTCCTCCTCGCGCTTGCGCGTGGTCTTCTGACGACCCCTCCGGATGGGCATGTCGTCCTGGGAGCCGCCGGGGCCAGACGAGGAAGGGAAGCAGACGGGCCAACAAAGAGGTCAAAGCACTTACAACAGAAGTGGAAAGGAACAGGGCACGTAGGGGGAGTTGGAAAGGGAAATAACGCAGTAATGGTTTACGTTACACAGAACCACAGGGAAACTGACCCTGTCCGTTCATTCATCAAAACAAAGTTTTTCTACGTCTGACACAACTACAGTTCTGACCCTCCATTCATCCCAATTGTGCTCTGTCTTCCAGGACCAAGTGGGCACCGTGCCCCGGTCCTATTGATTTCCACTGGCGTCAGACTAAAAAGTGGGACAATAGTGACAGCCCTCGTTTCTCAGAGGCTGCTTGTCGATCTGCTAGCTTTCAAAACTGATTATGCAGAGCTTTAGTCAGGGAAGTCTTTTCTGGCTGCTCGGTCCACTAGCTTATGTTATCGGGCGAGAACGAAGCTCACTGTGGGGGAGTCAAAGAGGATCTTAGAGATATAGAATCATGTCAAACACGGAATGTAACATTTTGCTATGATCAATAAATCTAGGTGGTGGTGTCCTTAGCCTTGTAGTGATAAGATATATTGGTAAGAACTTAACAGACCGCTTTCGGTTTGAAATTTTTTTTTGGAGGGTTCAATTCAGGACTTAAAAACAAAAACATATTATTCAAGAGTAACCATAGTCATAAGAAAAGAGACGGACAAAGAGAGACAGACAGGCAAGTGCACCGACTGACGAGCTCTCACAGAACGCATGCGGAGAAGATGAGACGGAGAGACGGAGTGTAGGGGGGCATGCTGCTACACAGGCTACGGATCAAAACGTCAACGACGTGTGTCTGTCCATTACCCACGCTCCGTGTAAGTGGCCAGGCAGCCGGTAGAGTCACTGAGTGTCCTTGGCCACTGAGGGCCAATTCACCGAGCGACAGTCTCGGTGCTCTGCCAAGTGGTTACACGGGTCACACAGAGTGCCACCTACAGTGGCCACGTCATGTTTTCAAGCGGAGGGGACAAGACCAACATTGATTGGATCATAACCGAGTTGGGGCCGACACTCACCTCCATCCCCAGCAGTTTCAGGGCTTTGGGCTGGAAAAGCGACAAAAACATGAAAATACAGAAATGGTTGCTGGGTGAATGTTTTCACAGTAACAGCAAAATGCGCACACAGACACACACACACACACACACACACACACAGCACAGCACAGACTGCTTGACACAGAAACAATACAAATGCATTAGATGACATCAAAACCCCCTGTCCAGTTCACATTTTAAACACCAAAACACACTCTCATCTACCCTTGCGCTCATGAAGGATAATCAGATGTTTGCCTATTATAGCTCTTTTTAGATTAATACACCCTGTAGTTTTCATAAGTGGGTCGCAGTCAGACTCCTACTCCCACGCCTCTCTGTTTCTAAGTCACAATTGCATGGTATAGGAACACCGTGTCTCCGTAGTGAACTAGAGAATCCTGTTGCCATGCGTTCTTCAGGCGGATCATTAGCTTGCTTGGTCTCTGTGTGGGCGGCTGTTTAGCTGTGCGTAGGTACATGTGGCACAAGGCACTTTGGAGCTGTGGAGAAACGGGCCATGTTTGAATTATGCATTTTGTGAGCCGTCACGTGACCTGGTAAAAATAACCCAGGTCTCCTGTGGGGATGTTGATACCGGCATCTATTTCAAGGCTTTGCTGCTGGCCCAGCGTCTCTCTCTCTCTCTCTGTGTGTGTGTGTGTGTGTGTGTGTGTGTGTGTGTGTGTGTGTGTCTTTTCACTCCCAAACAGAAGGTTGTCAGGGGGCTTAAATAATATTGAAGCAGAGCACCGATTTCCCTCTCTCTTGGCATCTTGTGTTTTTTGTGACATGTTTTATCTTGGTCTCTCCTCCTTTGTATTCTGCATGGCTGCTTCTATCACTTTTAATATTTATTGTCAAATTCTCTTTATCGCACGCATACACACACACACACACACACACACACACACACACACACACACACAGACAAACACAGACACACATCCTGAAGATAACACAATGACAAGCAGCTGTGAACCCCCACACACATTATGCTTGTTTTTCTCTGTGTGAAAGACGAAGGTAGAATTACAGCTAAAATGAGCCAGAATCTCTCTCTCTCTCTCTCTCTCTCTCTCTCTCTCTCTCTCTCTCTCTCTCTCTCTCTCTCTCTCTCTCTCTCTCTCTCTCTCTCTCTCTCTCTCTCTCTCTCTCTCTCTCTGTATGCCTTTTCACTCCCAAACAGAAGGTTGTCAGGGGGCTTTAATAATATTGAAGCAGAGCACCGATTTCCCTCTCTCTTGGCATCTTGTGTTTTTTGTGACATGTTTTATCTTGCTCTCTCCTCCTTAGTGCTCTGCATGGCGGCTTTTATCACTATCAATTTTTATTGTCAAACACACATACACACATTCACACACACACACACACACACGCACACGCACACGCACACGCACACATGTCCTGAAGATAAAAATGACAAGCAGCTGTGAACCCCTACACACATATGCTTGTTTTCACCCTGTGTGAAAGACGAAGGTAGAATTACAGCTAGAATGAGCCATTAGCTATGGGAACATAGCGCATATGTCTCATTCTCAGGGGGGAGCATGTTACCCCATTGGTGCGCCGTCAAAGAAATAGCAGGTTATGTAATAGTGAACCCATTGATGCCTGCAAGGCCAACACGGCTTGCAGTTTGTCGACCTGAAAATAGACGCCCGGAATGAGGTCCTCTGTCAGCAGAGACTCTGCCCTACATTGTAAGACTGGGAGTCATAGAGAAGAGCGGTGTCAAAAGTTCCGGAATACTTGTCCTAATTTTGAAACCCACATATCCTGCACATGTCTCCCACCTGCAATACTGCGCTCTGTGAGCGCACCTCCATGCTCCAGTCAACACAGCCACGTTGGCCAAGGCACATGCTGGAGAGCCGTTAGCGGCGAGGTGAAGTTGCCCCCGTGGGAGGAGGTCCAGGAGTCAACCCGCTCCACACGCACAATGGATTCGGTTGTTGAGGAAACCATAAGCAAGGGTTATCACTTCCCAAGGGGCAAATTCACCTTCAGCGGCTCTGAGACCTGCCGCGGCACATAATGCAAAAACACACAGGAGTCCCCCGGTAGCGTACTCACTCTTTTCGGTCCAAAGAGGTTATGATACAAAGTCCTAAACCTCTTCCTGGTGTAGTTACACCGGTAAGCTCCACCCATCAGGTACTCGATCACCAATCCGATGTCAATGAGGCTGATGCGGTAGTCCGGGGGCAGGTTACCCTGGAGACGGAGAGCTTCTGTCAGAACAACCACCGCTCGCGTCGCGAGGCGACCAAGAAAGGTTAAAACAAGGGAAGGAAACCAAATGCTACACGCTCACTTCACAAATCCACATCAAAAGCTATGAAAGTATAGGTGGGTTTTCTGATTCACCTTGAAGTAGATCCAACTGAACCCTGGATATTCTTGCTTGGAAAGAACACACAAGGTCAGTGAGTATACAGCATGCCAGGAGGGGAGAGGGCAGAGGTGGGACAAGCAGACCCTCAATGAGATCTCTGGGTCTTCGACCCCCCCCTGATCTCCAACCCACTTTGGACCGACGTCAAAGATACGTTTTTCCATGGCAAGGCTTTTAAGAGCGTGTGATTGCTGTGACTGAAGTGCACTTGAAGTGATTGGTATTTAAAATGTCCTATTGAAGAGGCATTACAGATCTATTTTAGGAGCCCTTATACCCCTTCAAAGTCAATTAAGATATATTCAGTTTTTAGAGTTATCTAATAGGCAATAAGGTAATGTCGTAGAAGGCTAGGGGAAGGAAAAGTGGACGGAATTTGAGGAGGATAGTAAAGTATAGGGAACGGGTAAGATACATTATGGGGAAAAAAAGAGTTAAAGAAACCACTATGGGTTCAAGACGTATGCAATCACAGCATCTGTCTATCTATGAAGAGTGATCTGCCCGCATAATGAAGTCTAATGAGATCTTATCGAGGGTGCAGTGCTTGAGCAGAAACAGACGGAGTCTCACGGGGGAGGGGGGGGGGGGGGAGAGTCTTAACAGAGAAAAGAGAGCGAAAGCAAGAAACAAAGGAAAGGGCCTAGAAGCAGCCCAGGACCTCCCTATCCCCTTCGTCCCCTCGCCTCCACCTTTAACTCCACCTTTAACTCCACTGCCCACGGCCAACAGCCCCCTGCTCCTCCGCCTCCTCCTGTGCCTCCATTCTCGTCCAGAGGTGTCTATTTGTCGCTACTATCCCCTTTGAAGCCCCCTGCTCCTTGAGCCCAAATCCCACCGGCGACATTTTGAAGTGGACGACTCCAAAGGAGGAGGAGGCCGAGGAGAAGGGCCCGTCTCTCGCCGGCTGAGAAGCGCCAGCCCGCTTATTCAAGGCCTGTGTGAGTGTAATTGCAACCCGCCAGCCCTCTGTTGGCTATGTGCCACTGCGCTGTCCCCTAACCCTTGCCTTCGAATAAAACGTTATCTGCGGTGCCTTTGATTACTTGTGGGCATCTGCAAGTCATTCTGTGAGGAAGTCTCCCTCTGAATCGCCGTGGCCCTTATTGTAAGTAACAGACAACACGATGTAAGATCGACAGCCTGCATCGCTATAAATGTGTTTGTATTTTGTTGCCTTATTAAATTACATAAACATCTCTCTGAGGAGCAATCCTTGTGATTTTAACGTCTGACTTCCGACAAGCACAGGTCATATTGCAGCTGGCTTATTTGTTTTTGCAGGAAGTCTAGCTTCGAGATTGTCCCACGTTTTGCTCAGAGCAACAAGCCCTAGTCCAGTATAAACAGCAATAAAAACATTCTACAACAAAAAGGGGACAGAGAGAGAGAGAGAGAGAGAGAGAGAGAGAGAGAGAGAGAGAGAGAGAGAGAGAGAGAGAGAGGAGAGGGAGCGGGAGGAGGGGTCAACCTGAGGGAAGCACTACAGAGCAGCATATACAACACACACTCACTAGACCTCTGTCACCTCAATTACACCTCACACTGTCGGAGGGCAGGGCAACACTTACTGTTGTTGTTTACACTGTGTCGTTTGTGCGTGAGTGAGCGTGTGCCTGTGTGTGTGTGTTTGTGCCTGTGTGTGCCTGTGTGTGTGCGTGCGTGCTCCTGCGGTGCCGCTCCTATCGCCTTGGCTCTGAAAGAGCAGTTCACTCACACACACACACGGCTGTAATCAGGAGCGTCTGTTTATCATCAGCTCTGCTCGCTGATAGCTGTGACCACCTTATCCACCACGGGGATGGATGGGCGTACTGTCGAACGTGGGATCGCTTGCCTCGCGCCTTTCTCATGTGTCGGGCTGAGAGTGGTTGTCGTGTGAGGCGTAAGGAGAGTGCACACACACACACACACACACACACTACGTGCTATGTATACAGAATAGGGCACGCACACGGGCCTTATTCTCATGGACCGCAAACCACACGTTTCTGTCTATGGGAGAGGACGTACACACTCACTACGTGCAAAACAATCCATTTGATTAGTTTGCCTCTGTCATAATATCGGTAAGCGTTGCTCGATTGTTCAATCAGTGGGCCTGGTTCAGAGTGTCAGAGAGTATGGTATGCATTATAATAGAGTATAATTATAGAATACAGTTCTGTAGTGAGTGTGTAGAGTCCTTCAAAACAATAAGGACAAAAGACAGAGGGTGATGGAGGACAAAGAGAGCTCTATACAGCCACTGCAGCCCTGCCAGTCCAGCTGAAAAGAGAAAAAGCCGGCTTCTATGTGCCATTAGCCAGATAACTAAGCAGGTGTAACCACACACACACACACACACACACACACACACACACACACGCACACGCACACGCGCGCGCGCACACGCAGTCAGCAACAACAACAAAATGTAACTACACACCAATTCTACCGCTCAAAATTGTGTGCTCGTCGGGCACACACATTTCAAGGAAGCGGGGAGGAACTCAAAACAGACTAACAGGCAAAACCTCCTCGACACACTTACTGTGCAACCCGGGACAACCATACCTTTTTGACGTCTCGGACCAGGTGGTACAAGGTGTTGGACGGTCCGTGTCTCTGGCAAAACACACACAGAGAGACCCCCCCACCCCCAACAAAAAAAACAGCGTAAGCATGTGAACGTGTCTGAGGGGGGGCGGTAAAGCTTGATGATGAGCGGGGGGCCGTGACGGTGGCGTGTCAGCGGGGGGGGGGGGGCAATGCGGCGGCGGGGTCCACTACCGTGTTGTACAACTCCTCCAGCCGGGAGAGCGTGAGGAAGCGGTGCATGCTGACGCCGTTCTCGATCAGGAGCTTGACAAAGTCCACCCGGTCCAGCACCAGGGCGTCCAGCATGGACTGCTCCAGGGACCCCACCTGCGGACCGACACGCACAGCCTTTCAGGAGGGGAACCGTCCGGAAACCCCATGTGAGACCGCTACAAGGTACACATAGGCTCTGCGGCGCGGGGGGACGACAAACGTATTTGTATGTTATGCAGAGCGACCCCAAATCCCCCCCCCCCCCCCGTGTGAACCGGGGAGCGGGGGAGGTCTACTCACAGGCCACTGCTGTCCGTAGATAAAGATCTGGCTGCGGGCGATGTCCACTCGGTTCCAGGCCAGGGCCAGACTCAGCTGGTCCGGGGCCGACGCGTTGGCGCCTGCGGGAGGGACACACGTTAGCGGGCGTGGCTCTCGGCTCACAGTGCTCCGTCACCCCGTCACAGTGGCTTACTGTACATCTTTTGCCGACGTGAGAAATAGAATTGCAGTTTATGTTTATTTTTATTCAGAATGGCATAAACAGAAGAAAGCAACGTTTGTCCGGCCTCAACTTTCCGGTCTATCTTACCCATTTGAGTGCCTAATTGGCCCCTGTGTGTCAGGGACCGGCTAAGCCCCAGAGGATCGGGGGGTATTGAGGGCATCAGTCTAGCACGTCAGGGGCGGCACGGAGGGCTGTGCCCTGCTCAAAGGCCTGAGGTATTACAAGGGCTTAATGGCGGCAGTCTCCACAGAGCACCGTAATGAGGGTGTGCGGCGCTGTAAAAGGGTTTAAATGGAGGAGTGTGTATTAGGAGAGCGGGGGGGTTTATCTGCGGTTTTAAATACCCCCCCCCCCGAGGGCTCCTGTCTGCCGGTGGCACTGGCGTCAACACACTTTATGGCCCCCATCCTCTGGATATGGACTCCCCTAAGCGCAGGCCATCAATTACACCCCCCAAATCCCCCCCCCCATCTCGTCTCTACCACCAAACCTCTCTCCGTCAGGCTTTTCTAGCGCTCCCTCTCTTTATTTATCCCCCACCCTCTCTCTCTCTCCCTCTCCATCACGTCGAACGCACAGGGCCGTGAGGGACGGGGCCAAACGCTAACAAGAGAGCGAAGGACGAGGGCGTCCAGCTAGAGAGATGAACAGCGAGGGCGGGGAAGGGAGCGACAGAACGAGAGACGGACACACAGAAAGAGAGGAAGAGAGAGAGAGAAAGAGAGAGAAAACAGATTGGCAGAAGAGGAGGAGAGAGTGATGCATGGAGGCTGTAGACGAGGAGAGATTGCTGTTTGTGCAGCCGGCCCGCCTCGCATGAATAATGGAGGAGCCCCCTCTGTTCGTTGAGTGGTGCTGCTGCGCTGCACACATAGGAGCCACTCTGGAGACAGGAGGCTGAGAAACCCAGAGAAAAGACCCACTGGGTCAGCCCAGAGAGGGTCCATGAGGACCATACCGGGATGCTACGGACCGACACCGTCTGCCTAACCACAAAGTCCAACCTATGGGTCCAAAGTGTGCGTTATGCGGGCGTGACCAGCGGAGGCTCCGGTGTAACTGCTGTGAATTCAACTGCTGCCCCGAATACGTTCTTTAAGTTTCATTTAGTCTGATGAAGGCAGACCGTTATCTGTCTTGAAGGCCGTGGCGAAAGGAGGCGCTATTTATATCACACACATGCACATTCACATTCACTCACACACACACACACACACACACACACACACACACACACACACACACACACACACACACACACACACACAGAGAGAGAGAGAGAGAGAGAGAGATACACATAAACAAGCTTAGCATGATTCTTGTGGTGGTGTATGAGCTTTTACGTTGACACTAATGACTAGCTAGGCTGATTCGATACCCATAGGGCTGTTCTGAAGATATACTGTAGGGGCTCCACTAAATGTAGCAGTGATCTGCCATGGAACTCATTACAGCAACCCTAAGTGATTCTGACTGAGTACTGTCTGATAGTGAGTGGCTAGTGTTGACGTCAAAAGGCAGACCATGTGTTAAGATGATACTGTGCCGTATATGTGTGCTGTAGTGGATTTTGACATTGAGGCTTTTTAAAAACTGTAGATAGCGAGCGTGGGAAGTATTTTAAGTATTTACATTTTAAGTTGAAGATAGAAACGGGTTTATAAGTTGTGTTCCACAATATTTCAAAAGAAAAATGAGTGTTGTTGTGTGTGCAGTTGACTCTTTTCAGCCTTTCCTGACAAATGCTTTTAGCGCATTTAACTGAAATGGGAAGATTTGGGGGAGAGAGCAAAAGCCAAGAAAACTCCCTCTGCTGACCCCTGAAATGAAACAGAACTAATGGAAATGGAACAAACTAACACACACACACACACACACACACACACACACGCACACACACACACTTACCCTTGAGCAGTGCAGTTAGGATAGCAAGGTCGATGTCTTGATGACCTTCAGACCCCATACGGAAAACTGTTATCTGAGAAGGTCGAGGACAGAGAGAAGAGAGAAGAGAAGGACACGCAGACAAAAGAACAGAGAGTAACATTACAGCAATTGTACATACATATATTCATCATGAACTGTCTGACGGTCTCACTTCCAGCTGCATTTTATTTTTTTTTTATTTACATTTTTTTTTATGAATGAAAGCGCCGAGGCTTTTAGCGGTGAGTGATTTGGTCACGTCCTAACTGAGAGCTTTTCGCATGGGCGGGGATTAGACGGCACTCAGGAGAGCCACTGTAAACCGGAGCCTGCTAGGCAGCCCACAGCAGCACAGTGTGGCGCGCCACATAATGCATTCTCCTCTCTCCCTCTCACAGTAGCATTACTGTACACCACCACACAGCGCGGTCTCAGTGGGGAAGACGGCAGAGGGAGAGAGCGGGGGAGGGAGAGAGGGAGACGGAGAGCGAGAGAGAGAGGGAGAGAGAGCGAGAGAGAGCGAGAGAGAGAAAAAAAAGCGGGGGAGAGAGAGAGGGAGAAAGACAGTGAGAGAGAAAGACGGAAAGAGAAAACCTCCCCCTCTCTCAAGGTTATGAGACAACACACAGAGAGAGAGAGAGAGAGAGAGAGATAGAAAGAGATAAAGAGAGAGGGGGAGGAAGGAAGAGAGTGAGAGAGAAAGACGGAGAGAGAAAACCTTGAGAGAGGGGGAGGTTATGAGACAACATAGAAAGCAGCTTGCAGTGCACCAGGCTGAATGAGGGACAGAGAAGGAAAGAAAGAAAGAGAGAGAGACGGAGAAAGTGAGTCTGGGAGAGCAAGCGAGAGAGAGAGAGGGTGAGAGAGAAGGAGAAGGCAAGGGACAGAGGCAGGAGCGCGTGGCGTGGGGGAGGGCTCGCGTCTTGAAGGAATGCGGCAGTGCGTCCGGGATGGCTCTGTCGCATGGTGCCGCGTGGCTGAAGGGCACCTTGGATGCACGGGAGGCTCCGACGTGCTCGGAATGCCCGAGCGACACGCGGACCCCCCTTTCAAAGACAGGGGGGGTCATAAATCCATGCCTTTCATCCTTTCTTTCTCCCCCATCCCTTCGCCTCATCGCTCTCCTTCGCCTACCCCCCCTTTCCGTTAAATGGTTTCATTTCGGGGGAGCAGGCGGAGGGTGTTGGACCCGGCTTTGGGTCGCTCTCGCCATCAGGTCTCTTCATTACCTCCATAGTCTAAGGGGGCTGTCAGGATGTAGGTTACGGAGACAGTGGGAGGGCTGCAAATGATATAGTGGATTGCAGCTCTGTTCCCTCATAATATTGATTGACATAAACAAAGGCATCTGTGTGAGTAAATGTGTACGGACGTGTGTGTGTGTGTGTGTGTGTGTGTGTGTGTGTGTGTTGACGTATAGCCTAGTTGGAATGTCGTTCCCTGATTGAATTGTCGAAAGTGGGGTGTGATGGTATTGATCACAGTCATCATGCCTGTTTGTTGACCGATTGAGTGCATATTAGTGTGTGTTTATGAGGTTGTTTACAGTGCTTCAGTGAAAAAGAGATCGTGTGGGTTGCTGCATAAAGCGGGGCTGATAAATAATTGAAGACCAATAAGAATGTTTCTCCAAAAACAGAGGAAAGAGAACGGTGCACCACTATCGAATTGACGTTACACGTCGCATTTTGCTGTCTACCTAATGACAACCACAATCACAGCACGGTCAATCTAATGGATGTTAACGAGCCTTAACAAACTGCATGCTATAATCTATAATCAACGGCTTTGTGTCCGTGTTTGTGCATGCACCCACAGTCTCCTCCCTCCTGTAAATATACTGCCCTACCGACAAAGCTCTCCTTTGGAACAATCAGGTATTTGCTGTATCTGTGTGTGTGTGTGTGTGTGTGTGTGTGTGTGTGTGTGTGTGTGTGTGTGTGTGTGTGTGTGTGTGTATGTATGTGTGTGTGTGTGTGTGTGTGTGTGTGTGTGTGTGTGTGTGTGTGTGTGTGTGTGTTGGTGTGAGACCTGTCCTGACTGCAGTCTTTAGCCTGTGGCTGTGGCTCTATGTGACCTATTGAATCCCACTGATTACCAACCCCCAGCCCTGACCTGTCCACTTGTGATCCTGACCCTGTACTCCTCATCAGCCCCAGCTTCTCTATCAGGTCTGCATCGGGCACGGACACACAGCCCCCCCCCCCCCCCCCCCCCCACACACACACACACACTCACACGTAACCTCCCTCTGCGGTCTTGACAGTAACGATAATGGATGTTAGATTGATGAAGCAAGGCGGATGGTTCCATGCAGCTAAAACCCTCCGCCCGCCCACACCCCCCACATCGCATCGCTCCTCCCCAACCCACCTTCCCCACCTCCCCGTCCCAGCCCCAAGGTGACCCAGTGGACACGCACCAGTTAGCAGGTGCACTCAGCTAGCATAGCCAGCTACAGAACCTGTTCGTGGTTGACTAACTCAATTATGGAGGGGGTCTGGAGGCAGCTCGCCGGGTAGAGGAATGCAGAGACGCGTCCATGGGGTCCCTGAGGGAGATTTCCAACCGCCAGCTCACCGTGCGCCCGGCGACATACTGCCTGGCCATCAATAATGTGTCAGAAGGTTAGGTGTACTGCGGCCCCGGCAGGCTGGCGTGCGTCAGCCCCGCTTCAGAGTGGCTCAGCCTCGGGCTCAGATTGCCTTCGACTCGTGGGAGAGGTATGAAGCCCTCCAGGGTTGATGTGTCGCAGCTCTCCCCGGCACCAGGAGGGACGCCTATGACAGTAGGGGGACAGGACCCCGACACACACTAACACCCGGAGGCGGGGGTGGGAGGGGGTGGGTGGGGGGCGGAGGGGCACAAATGAACATTTGTGGTGGTACGAAGTGTTCAGGTTCAGGGTCGGTTGTCAAAAGAAGAGAGGAGTTTTAATTATCCAAATGGCTCAAGTATGAATTATTAGACAAATGCCTTGTGATAAAATATAGCAATGCATTGGAAAAACACACAGCAAGTCTCGCAAAACAATGACACCGCGACAACAGCTCCACTGCAGTGAGATGACTACCGGGTGTTCCTAGCCAGCGTCTCACAACCAGGGAGAGACCGGCGGCGAGGGGGATGATGAACCGGGAGAGGAGAGGACAAGAAGCTAAGTAGAAAATAGACTGGTACGTTCAGGAATAAATCAATGGGCAGAACCAAGGAGAGGGGGGAGGGGAGGAGGCTGGGGGAGAGAAGGAGGTGGGGGGACGGGGAGGAGCCGTTCCAGGGGAAGTGGAGGGGAAGAGTGGGGCTCCCCCATCAGAATGGATGCTGTGTGATGTGGGCTGCTGGTTAAAACCCTGCTGCATGTAAAAGGGGATCAGGGAGCGTCTCTGAACGCCTCGGTGGACCGCCTTCATAGGAAGACATTTATCTCCATTTTATGAGATGAGATGAAAAAGCCACGCATGCTTAGACTAATGGATTAGAGTCTACATACACACTAACACCACCCCCACCCCACCCCACCACCCACACACACACACACACACACACACACATACACGGAAGCACAACACGTGCACAAGAACACACTCGCGTTCACAAAGCGGTGTCTGAGCCGCGGCGTGTTCCGTCGTTTGGCTGAGAGGCGCGTTGAACGGCAGCTCCAGAGCCACACACTCCAGAGCAGCGCGTCACAGAGCAGGCAGCAAGGCATGACGAGAGGCCGGAGACAGCCACTGCTCAGAGAAACACGCTCTCATGAAACCTTGACGAGATGACAAACAACGATGCCTGCTGTGAAGTGAGAGCAGAGCGATCGTCGCTCCCTTCCTCCCTCCCTCCCTCCCTCCCTCCCTGTCTGGCTGTTCCCTCCTCTTTCTCTCTCGCCCTGCAGACGGGGGGTGGGGGGGTGGGGTGGGTGGGGACATTCGGAGGTGTTGGTTCGCCTTCAATCATTGATGGGAATTAAGCATATAAGTCCTTCACCACAGTAAATTATTAATGGCCGGGAGATGCGAGGACATTCCGCCTCGGAGGGGAAGGAGAAGAAGTGCAGCCATAGAGAGAGAGAGCGAGAGAGAGAGAGAGAGAGAGAGAAACAGAGAGAGAGAGAGGGAGAGAGAGAGAGAGGGGGAAGAGAGGCAGAACACCTTCTCTTCTAATAAGACACTTTCCCAGCTTGAGCGACGAGAAGCCGGCGTCTCTGCAGAAGGCACGTTTCCCCTGCATGGAGACAGTGCCCAAAGACACAGCTAATGGTGACAGGGGGCCGCGCACAGTGGTTTTAATAGCTTCCATAACTGGGTTAGCAAGGGGCCCTGCTGAGAACCCAGTTGCAGCTTCAGTGCGGGCCAGCCTATATGAAATCCGAACGCAGCGTGCGGGGGAACGTACACATAACGCCATGCCGTGTGGCTGGGAAAGCTCAAAGGTCAGCCGCTACGCGCGCTGCCTGTGGTGCCACTGCTCTGTGCCATGACGCCAGGGGTCCTGGGGTCTGGGCTACCGGTGGACGGGGGACGGGGGACGGGGGGGGGGGGGCCTGACGGGGCCTGACAGGAGAAAGGGTTCTGTCCGCCTCAGCAAGGAGCACGTTGTGGGGTTGAGCAGACGTGTCCATAGAAGGCCTTAACCGGCCGAACACACACACACACACACACACACTCACACACACACACTGTGATGAAGTGGACAAGCTACTTCATCAGGTGGACCCCTGCCTCTGAGCAGACCTCGCCACTTCCAGGAACATCATCAGGTGGAGCCACAGGACTTAGGAGGAGGGCTAATTGACCAGCCTATAAAGACGGGCTGGGAACCATCAGGAAGGGAAGGCTCTGGCAGAGTCTCTGGGAGAGGGACGCTGACAGGCTTATGAGATGTTACATGTCGGAACCTTTGTTTGAATAATAATGGGAAATAAAAACACCCTGCACTTATTTCCTGGTCTCATGTTGCCATGTTACTATGTTTATTGACTGTGACGCCTCCAGCTCGGTCGAATTACCACACACACACACACACACACACACACACACGCACACTTGCAGCACACCTGGGTGTGTCAGCATACATCATGTGGATGTTCACACAAACTACACACACATACACACACACACACACACACACACACACACACACACAAACACAAACACACACGTGTGCATCACCCCCTAGCTAAAGGCAGGCCAGTGAGGGAACACTGCCGCCTCCCTCCCTGGGAGCCTTGGATGGGGAAAGGCTGTCACTTTGATGAATAGGGAAGTGGCTGTTGGCTGGTGAGAACACACAGCTCCACCGGGAGGGAGAGTGAAACGTCTCAGGCCGCAGAAGCTGCCATTATCCTGGGGGCCCTCGCTCCGTAGCCGTGGTGGGGACCCACTCACCGTTGTAATCGACCCACAGCCTTTCCCCAGAAAGATTCCCTCCTCTTCTTCTCCCTAAAAGGTGGCGGGTCACCAGTCGTGTCAGCACCCACCACACATGACCATGCAGGGGTAGCCTATTTGTGGGCAAAGACAAACTCAGCTCACGCCACGTTGCCAAGCGTGGAGGATTTGCCTGCTCCATCATGCTGCTTCAAGTGCAAGCAAGCAAGTTCCATTGGTTCTGGACTCGTGGGACGTGGGACTGAACTGGTCGTGGCCCTGCGGGGGAAACGGAGCTACTGGGATGTGGAACGACCATCCAAGCATGTAGAGTGCTAATCGTCATCCACTTCCTCAAAGGCTGTGCTCCCTCTGAAGACCTCCATAGAGACACCGCGTACAGTGGACCGGAGGGGAGGGGAGGCCCCGGGGGTGTGTGTGTGTGTGTGTGTGTGTGTGTGTGTGTGTGTGTGTGTGTGTGTGTGTGGGATGATCTGGGCTCTACAGCTGCTGCTGGTGTGTGACTCATCCTGGCTGCTGCTATGTGTTCCAGATAGATCCATCAGGGACCCCGCTGTGCTCTGAGTCAATCCTCTTACGCACTAGGCAGCAACTGACTAGCCTCACGAGCTCTGTACTACCCAGAGAAGTGTTCTTGGTGTGTGTGTGTTTGTGTGTGTGTGTGTGTGTGTGTGTGAGTAAATTTTTAGTCCAAATTGGTATCTGAGTTTTTTGGGGTTATTGTGGTTTCTGTGTTTACATTACCATCTATGTGAAGTATACGTTTTCTTTCTACAATCACTTATGTTTGATAACAGCAGATGGCCTCCGTAACAGACCAGCAATAACACCCACTCACACAATATGGCCCTGGCACATAGAATGCATAATACGAGAAAAAACGCAAAATACACAAACATACCAACCAAGCAGACAACAAAAAATAAACAAACTAAAACAACATTAACTGCGATAACGAACATCATTAAAACTAATTTGCTCACCTTTGCAGTTCGGCCAAAACAAAAAGTGCCTTTGATAAATTGTTGGATATTAATTGTTTCCTGACCTACCTCCTCAACACATGCCTGGTGAATGGGTATTTCCCAGCTACTTTCAAAATGGCCAGAGTAACACCACTTTTCAAGAAACCCTCTCTTAACCCATCTGATGTTAACAACTACAGGCCTGTTTCTCTTCTCCCCTACTTGTCCAAAACCCTTGAACGAGCAATACTAAACCAACTTTCTTCCTATCTCAAGCAGAACAATCTCCTAGATCCCCACCAGTCAGGATTCAAGGAGGGCCACTCAACGGACACGGCCCTTCTCGCAGTCACGGGGGCCCTCCACACAGCGCGAGCAGACTCCCTGTCCTCTGTTCTCATTCTCCTTGACCTCTCTGCTGCTTTTGACACTGTGAACCACCAGACTCTCCTCCTTACCCTTGAAGACCTGGGCATCTCGGGGTCTGCGCTCTCCATGCCTGCATCTTACCTGACGGGCCGATCGTATCAGGTAGCCTGGAGAGGGTTGGTCTCAAAACCGTGCAGCATCTCGACCGGGGTCCCTCAGGGCTCCGTACTGAGCCCTCTCCTTTTCTCTTTACACAAAGTCACTGGGCTCAGTCATACATTCACATGGCCTGTCCTATCACTGCTACGCGGATTACACTCAACTAATGTTCTCCTTCCCTCCCTCTGACACACAGGTGGTGCAACGCATATCGGCATGCCTGGCTGACATCTCAGCATGGATGGCAGCTCACCACTTGAAGCTCAACCCTGACAAAACAGAAGTTCTCTTCATCCCTG
>JAPMUY010004428.1:107500-110000 GCA_026901105.3 Galaxias olidus
CAGGGCTCATGCGTTCCTTGTCTGAACAGGGAGCGCACGTTGACCGATGGGTGTTGATATGTGTGTATCAGCAGCTCCCGGAGCGGGCCGCCGAGGCAGAGTCACTGATCCAGCCAGGCGTGAGAGCGGCCCCGGCGCCCGTTTCCCTCGGCCGCGGCCACGCTCCCTGTCCGAGCTCATCCAGTCTGTTTACCTCCAGCCCCAGGGCCCGCCTGTCCCTTCCATAACCCACTCGGAGGTCCGCCAGGAGAGGTGTTGGTCGGCGCGGCATCCAGGATTGTACAGTGGGGGGGGCGGGGGGGGGGGGGGGGGGGGGGTGACACAGCCACTTGGAGTGACAGCTGGAGCGGAGGAGGGAGACCTCTCTGATGCGGTTTGACAGGCGGCCGCGGTGCTCCCGCGGGCCTGGAACGATGACTCCAAGGCAGGAGAGTCCGCGCCAGCCCAAACCACGGAAGGGCATCAAAGTTCTGAAGTCAGTCCGGCACGTCCCCTTGGCCCTTTTGTTTCACAGCGGTGGGTGGCCGATCTAGATGGCGCGTTTCCAAGTCCGGCAGCGCGTCGGAGGCTTTTTTCACTGGCGTGACACTCTAAGACAGTGAAGGAAGCTCTGTGTGTCGGTGCAGGCCACACAGCAGGCCCACGGGGAGAGCGCTAAGGTCATCTATCTGGCGCTTTCCTTTCACCCCCCCGCGCGCGCACGGCCATTGAAAACCAAAATGATTTCCCTTGTCTTGTCTCCATCGCCTGTTCCGCGTCCTGTGTTTTTTTTTTTCCCCGCTCCTCCGCGGGGCCCGGGGCTGTCGGCAGTCTCCGGGGAGCCGGCTGTAAGGGAAATTGATGGGCTTCTCCGTTGACCGTGGACAGGTAATCAAATAAAGCAAGCTGCTCTGTCTGACGGGCCGCCGGCTGCTGCTGCTGCTGCTGCTGCTGCTGCTGTGTGTGTGTGTGTGTGTGTGTGTGTGCGTGCGTGCGTGCGTGCGTGCGTGCGTGCGTGCGAGTAGATAAACTGGGGCGGGATCCAGGGCAGCTGAGGTGGCAGAGGTGGCACATTCACCAGGCTGGTGGCAGCCCAGCACAGGGTACCGGGCATTCCAATTAGGCCAATCAAACACACCGAGTGAGACAGGGACAGGAATAGGCAGGTGTAAAAAAAACAACAACACATAGCCGTTAAAAAAGATTAAAGAACGCCGAACCCCATGGCTATGCAAATGATGTCTGTTGTAAATCGAAGTATGGACAGGCAAGGGCAACAAGAATTCATCGCTTCGCCCGCCTTTCTGTGTGCCGCTTTGTAAACAACCACGCGTATCTCGCTGACCTGTTTAAGGCTCTCTGGGTGGGTTTGAGATTAAAGCGGGGGTGACACTCACTGCCAAAGAGGGGGGTAGATAACGTAGCGCATGCTGGTGGGGGTGGGGGTGGGGGACGATGGCACTGGGTTAGCATGGTCTGTCGGCCACATGGAGGGTCAGCTGAGATGCCGCTATGACGACTGGGCGTCCCTTTGCCTCCCCAGCCCCCTTTGTATGAGCCCAGGCATAGGATGACAAAGGGAAGCCCATAGGTCACATGCCTGGATGGAGGCAGGAAGTCAGTCACTTCCTACTTCCTGTTGACAACTGGGATGTCAGAGCAGTTCTCACTCTGGGTTTCGATGTGTCACAGCCTATTCAAACTGATGAGGAGGCAGATCAGTGCTAGCTTTGGGTGTAGATGTGACCTAGTAAAACTCTTTAAACTGATGCGGAAGCAGATCCGCACATTCACAAGCTAACTGCCGGCAGTAAGCTTAATAAACGTGCAGTGAGGGGTGCAAAATGAACCTAAATAGACATGAAAAACGAAGGCATGCAAAAATCATGCACCGCATGTGATGCACTATTTGTGTAAAACCAATGGCATTAACAGACAGGGCAAGGAGATCAGATTTCTAATCTGACTGACGCAAAAGGGGCTTGGCCATAAACACTATCTCAGATGCCACAACAGGCTGGTTCAATATTACAACAATATCACATTTCCATGGTCTGTCAGTAATATTTCCCAGTGTTTATATGAATTCATTAGCAGAGCATACCTGAACAGACAAACAAATTATTCTGAGGACAATAATGGCTAGCTCTCTTGGACAAAACACAATCAATATCCCCTGCAATGTGTTGAAGAATAAACCCCTAGCTGGCTGCCTTTCCCAGGCACGGGCTCATTGCTGGCTGGTGGCTCCATTAAGAAAACAGAGAATGCTGTCGAGGACTCTATTTGAAGAGCGTCGGCGAGCTACGCAAATCTATCAGCTTCCAGGAGGGCTCAGTAATACACTGGGAATTGAAGTGGGAGAAATGCAATGTGACGAGAGCCCGAGACACACCACGCACGCACACACACACACACACACACACACACACACACACACACACACACACACACACACACACACACACACACACACACACACACACACGCGCACACTCACACACACACACACACACACACA
>JAPMUY010004428.1:115000-130000 GCA_026901105.3 Galaxias olidus
TTTCCATAACATCACACGGGACACGCAGGGGGTGAGCGGAAAGGTCCGGAAACGACTCGTCCGATTTCCTCCAAGTGGGCTCTGTGTTCTCCAGCCATGTGCACGGCCCACTCCTGTTTTTACACGCACCGGATCATATGCATTTAGACGAGTCAGTGATTATTATTATACAAAGGACACATGAACACGTTTGTTTGTCAGTCAGAAACAGGTTGGAAACGACTCACCTATGGGGGTCTTTGGCGCTCACTATGATACGAACACATTCTCTCTTGCTGAAGACTCTCTCTATCCACGATTTCTGTGCCTGTGGAGAGAAGGAGAGGGAAAAAAGGGGGGCAATCAGCCAGCGATTGACTTGGCTGGAGATGAAAGGGTTCTCAGAGCGCAGGGAAGGGAATGCGATTCCGGAGATGCTCTCCGGCTCGATCTCGAGCTGACCTTTGTCAGAAACCAGAGAGCCCCGTTTTTTCAGGCTTTGCCCGCCACGGTGGAACCTGCAGGTAAAACCCACCGTTTCACCAGCACTTCTGAGTGCTTAAGTCACGCCAGGCTGGGTGGTGTGAGTCAGGGTGTGGAGGTGGTCTAGTGCCCCGGACTGACGCGGGGCGTAAGAACGGCCCAGAGGAGCAGCGGGCCCCAGAGGGTCTCCACACAGACATCTAAGTGCCTGGCACACACAGCATCTCCACAGACTCTCTCTCTCTCTCTCTCTCTCTCTCTCTCTCTCTCTCTCTCTCTCTCACTCACACCAACTCAGCCTTGAACCCCCCCTCTCCCCCACCGGCCCCCAGTAAGGTTAGGTTAGCATTTCAAAACACGTCTCAAAGCGAACGGGATTAAAAGCCACGCAAAGACACGCGATGACCGAGACGTGAACATGAACATGGAATAATCACACACACACAGACACACACACACACACACACACACGCACACACACACACACACACATTAGACACGTCTCGGACCTCAAACACGCCAAAGCTCGACGCCCCTCCCGTCGGCCCACTCTGAGGTGAGCGCGCCACGCCACTTATCAATGGGACGTCGAGGGCTCTGAGCCGCGGTGGAGGAGACCATGTGCCCTAGCGCGTCACACTCCAGTGGATTCTGAAAGAGACGTGCAGCTGATGCTTACCCTTGTTTGGGAACATAAATATGGAACACTACCTCATTTCCATAACCCGCCTATGGGCAGACCGTGTGTGTGTGCGACTCTCCATGGGTGGGTGTGTGTGTGTGTCTAAGTGTGTGTGTGTGTGTGTGTTTCTGTGCACACACACGTTTGTGTGTGTGTGTGTGTGTGTGTGGGTCACACACACACACATGTCTACTACACGGAGCAAAGACCCAGGAACAGACCGGGAGATAGGAAAGAGAGGAGTGGGGATCCAACAAGCACAACACTGGCTAGACACAGCCCCACATAGGTTTAACACAGCCCCACATAGGTTTAACACAGCCCCACATCGGTTTAACACAGCCCCACATCGGTTTAACACAGCTCCACATAGGTTTAACACAGCCCCACATAGGTTTAACACGGCACAACATGGGTTTAACACAGCCCCACATAGGTTTAACACAGCCCCACATCGGTTTAACACAGCCCCACATCGGTTTAACACAGCCCCACATAGGTTTAACACAGCCCCACATAGGTTTAACACAGCCCCACATAGGTTTAACACAGCCCCACATAGGTTTAACACAGCTCCACATAGGTTTAACACAGCCCCACATAGGTTTAACACGGCACAACATGGGTTTAACACAGCCCCACATAGGTTTAACACAGCCCCACATAGGTTTAACACAGCCCCACATGTGTTTAACACAGCCCCACATAGGTTTAACACAGCCCCACATAGGTGTGTGTGTGTTTAACACAGCCCCACATGTGTTTGTGTGTGTCCACATAGGTTTAACACAGCCCCACATAGGTTTAACACAGCCCCACATAGGTTTAACACAGCCCCACATGTGTGTGTGTGTGTTTAACACAGGTTTAACACGGCACAACATGGGTTTAACACAGCCCCACATAGGTTTAACACAGCCCCACATAGGTTTAACACAGCCCCACATAGGTTAAACAACCCCCACAGCCCCACATAGGTTTAACACAGCTCCACATAGGTTTAACACAGCCCCACATAGGTTTAACACAGCCCCACATAGGTTTAACACAGCCCCACATAGGTTTAACACAGCCCCACATAGGTTTAACACGGCACAACATGGGTTTAACACAGCCCCACATAGGTTTAACACAGCCCCACATAGGTTTAACACAGCCCCACATAGGTTTAACACAGCCCCACATAGGTTTAACACAGCCCCACATAGGTTTAACACAGCTCCACATAGGTTTAACACAGCCCCACATAGGTTTAACACAGCCCCACATAGGTTTAACACAGCCCCACATAGGTTTAACACAGCTCCACATAGGTTTAACACAGCTCCACATAGGTTTAACACAGCCCCACATAGGTTTAACACAGCCCCACATAGGTTTAACACAGCTCCACATAGGTTTAACACAGCCCCACATAGGTTTAACACAGCCCCACATAGGTTTAACACAGCCCCACATAGGTTTAACACAGCCCCACATAGGTTAGCTGTGTGGAGGCCGTGAATGCCTGTAGAGCCGTCTTTCCTCCTATGTGCCTTCTCCATAGCGGCCCTCCATTGTCGTTGTCCCCCCCCCCCCCCCCCCGCACACACCCCGACGACCTTTCCAGAGCTCGGAGCACGCAAAGCAATATGGTGGGTAAAGGAAATTGCATTGGTGTAGGGCGTGAGCGAGCATCACCTCCCATCTCCAAAGGTTACCTACAGGCTGACTCGACGCGGGAGCGGAGCCTGGCAGCGTGTGGGCTTGCAGGGCTAGCCACAGCAGAGAGAGGGCGTCAACGGGAACAACAAGGACACAGCAATCGGTGGCGAGAGAGGGACGTTCAAAACACTACCCCCCCCCCCCCCCCCCCCCCCCACCACCACCACCACCACCACCCCCCCTTCCTCTCAAAGCCACAACAGAGGGAACGCGGCCGTATCCAAACAAAAGCAGCGCTGCTGTTTTCCCAGCTCGGGGCTCTGGGAGCGTTGCCGTGGCTCCTCTCTCAGCCGCTGCCCTGCTTGTACAGGGCTTCCCCCCCACAGACCACCACACCAGGGGAAAGAACAACACACTTTAAGTCCGCCTCGCTGGACCCCTCCAAGCCACGGCACGCCAAACCACCCCCCACCGACACCGGACCCCAGGAGATCCGCCCGGGCCCCGACACGAACACACTTACCCTGACACCAGACTTCCACCGATTAACCATAACTCTGGGGGGCTCGGGCGGCAGGGGGAGGGCTAGTGTCGCGGAGGGGGAGGGGGGGGAGGGGGGGAGGGGGGGGGGAGCTTTCATGAGGCCCCCCGTCCGCGATGAGTCAGCGAGGCCGCAGCACGGCCCCCCACCCGCCACCTCCTCCCCCCCATCCCCACTGTTTGTGACAGGCCGGGGGCGGTGTATTCATACGCTGCGCCGCTCACACAAAGTAGGTCCCCCCCCCCGAGCCGTGGCGTCAGACGGGATGAGGGGAGACAGCGAGGGTGGGTGACATGCTTTGGCTCTCATGTTCGCTGTGACAGAACATGGCTGTCTGAGTGCAGACAAGAGCTACGTGTCCCGGGACTACCACAGCATCCTCAAACCGCTCAGCACGCAAACCTTTGTGAAATCAACCAGAACTGCGGCTCCGCCTCTGGAAAAACAAACTCCTTTCCTGCATTTTCCCTCTTCCTACTCCTTTCTTCCGTCTAGTTTTATTTATATATGCTACTGATTCATTCCCTCTCTCTCTCTCTCTCTCTCTCTCTCTCTCTCTCTCTCTCTCTCTCTCTCTCTCTCTCTCTCTCTCTCTCTCTCTCTCTCTCTCTCCACGGTTGTTTGTGAGTGACGCCATTGGTGTGATGAAATGGCACATGGCCCACACCCCCACTGTCTGATTCATATTTATCACTGGGACAGAAGCCTGCTGTCGACCATAACATGGATAACGTGTTCTGAGTGAGTGTGTGTGTGTGTAAGTGTATGTGTGTGTGTGCGTGTGTGTGTTTGTTTGTTTGTGTTGCCTGGCGTTGTGGAAAGCCTGCTGTGTGTCAGATGTAGCCTGCTGGGGATCCTGATTTCATTAAAGAGTGTGTGTGTGTGTGTGTGTGTGTGTGTGTGTGTGTGTGTCTCTGTCCCTCGTCTCCCTGCTTCAGCCCACACCGATCCTTCCTTTTCGGAGAGGGGATTCAGGCCTGGGCCCCACACGTTCCCCACTATGAGACACTAGCTGTGATCTAACCAGCCCAAACCTTCAAACAGTACACAGAGACCATTGAGGATCTAACCCTCGCTCTAAACCGTTCTGTGGGAGAAGTCTCTCTCCCCCTCATAACTTTTAATTGCTATTGGCCCGCTGGCCTCGCTGAGACAGTCAGTGAGTCGTGGGATAAGCTGCGTACCTGTGTCACACGCCCCGTTTGATGTTTCCAAAACAGCGTTCGACAGAGGTGGCGAGGCGACTCTCTCGGGTATTCCTTAATTATGGGGACGGCAGTCAAATAAAAGTTGGAGAGTCCCTTCCATTTAGACAGCCCGGAGCGGCTCTAATCCACTTAATAGCCTGCCATGAGTCACCTTTCGAATCACTCGATCTAGCTGGTGAGTCGTCTTTGTGGCGCTAATGGCTACATGTGGGTCAACGTTGTCTTAAGCGATACATTTTTACCCGTCACAACATTGTAGAACTGAGATGCCCTTTGGTATCAAAGGAAACTAGAAAAGTGCTGAAATTACTTATAGGGTTCATAAAGTATGTTGGTCATGCTTTGAGGTTTTTTTATGCATATGTTCAAATCAATGCAAAGCGTTTGTGTATGCAGTTGCTGTGGGGGCTAATAGAGCTAAAACAGCTTGTGTTCTCTGAGAGCAATCACAGGCTTTGAAGAGCGTTTCTGAATGTAGCTATGACGTAATCCAATCTAATTTATTCCACTAAATTTGCATTTATTATTGAAATGAAGCCATCAATGAAATATGGATCTGGAGAGAATGATTTACAAATGCAACTAAGTACACTCGTCTCTCAATAGAATCTTTTACAACGCATTCTGAAATAAATGATGAATAATTTGTGAATCAAGAGACATTACGCAATTCCTATTCAGCTGTGTAAAATAATAGGATCCGTTTTCATTTTCGTTTCGTTTTTTTGGTGCTAGTTTACACATTAGGTCTTTAAGAAACATTGCGAGATTATCAAATGAGTTTCAAGCCCCCAACTATCCAGTCTCCAAAGAGTACCCAAACTCAAGGACATATTTCTCAGCGGACACCAGCAGCAAACCAAGGCCTATAGATCAGCCAAACGTCATGAGAAACATAAAACATGGTCCTAGGATAGAGAAGGTACACCTGAGGCACGCCTGGTGTTTCCAGACCCTTACCTTTCATCGCGGGCTCCACGGCGGTGGTCATGAGCAGCGCTGCCACTGGAGGTCTGATTCTCACCACAAGGACAACCATAAACCCACTGAGCTGACCCAGACTGAACCAGTCCAAACCAGAGCCCCCCACAGCCCCAGGCCTGGGCTTAGGCCCCGTGAGCTCACTGGAATGTTTCTGCTCGTGTGTGTGTGTGTGTGTGTGTGTGTGTGCCAGTTAATCTGTGTGTCTATGCGTGTGTGTGTGCTACACTCGTGCTTTTAATGTGCATGTCTGGCACTCGAGAGGATGGAGCTTGCTCTTCCCATCCCAACGTTTTAACTCAGTATCCAATATCAAATCCCCCCCCCCCCCCCCCACACACACACCCACCCACCCACCCACCCCCACCCCCAATACCCACTGTCTCAACCTGCTCCTCTGGACTCAAACACCCAGCTCCTCTCGCACCTCATCAGCTGACCCTCCGTGTTCCACCTGAGAATCCAAAAGAAAGCTGCAGCAGAAACTGTCATCTCAGTAGTAATGACATGGACCTTTCCTCTCCGCGACACAAATATAGTTGACACATGGCTGGAGCCCGGACTCTGTTCCTGTGTTGTATGTGAGGACACACATGGACAGTCAGTGTGACTCGATGCGGGTTCTCCCTGTCTGTCTCACTCTCTGTCCATCTGCCTATCCATACGTCTGTCTGTCTGTCTGTCTGTCTGTCTGTCTGTCTGTGCCAGTAAGCAGGGAGACAGGTAGGAAGGTGGGCTGCACCTGGGGATCTGGTCCCCTGGGGAGGAGGCTGCGGTAGATGATGCCCTATTAGACACTGCTGCACCCTGTCACTTATCTGTCCAGAGCGCTGGGAGCTGCTCCACACACACACACACACACACACACACACACACACACACACACACACACACACACACACACACACACACACACACACACACACACACACACACACACACACACTTGAGTAACCCTGAAAAATAAACTCTGACACTGCTCCACAGCCCACCTACACAAATAGACAGACACACAGATGCAACAGGCGGGAGGCCGCATACACAGCACCCAGGATGCACCATAGTGTGATCTCCACTGAGCTGTCTGGAGGAGCCCTGACATGGCGGAGCCTTGTGGAAAGACCAAGAACAATCTACAGTCTTCATTAATCAATTATTGATTTGGGGAATTACGTGTGTGTGTGTGTGTGTGTGTGTGTGCGTGTGTGTTCAGAGTTGTGAGTTTCTCGTCGGTGTGTATGACATTGTGCTTATTTTTGTGTGTGGGATTTTTGTGTGTAGGATTACCTTGATTGGAAAGCAGGGTTTTTCTTTCATGGACTTTGTGTTTACGGGTCCGCTTATAAACGTGTGTTTTTCCATGAAATATGTGTTTGTCTGAGGGGGATTTCATGGAGAGCAGATTAGACTATTATTACAGCTCCGTTTCCCCACTGGTCAGCCTAATTAAAACCTTAAGGCAGCAAAGCCCGGATTAAGAGGCCAAGCCCAGTGGGGCTGGTAAACCCTCCACCACAAAGAGCAGGTGATACCTTAGCTAACCCTCGACCCCAGCACACACACATACACACACACACACACACACACACACACACACACACACACACACACTCACGCACACACACACACACACACACACACACACACACACACACACACGCACACACACACGCACACACGCACACACACACACCGGGGCAAGAACACGTTGACTTGACATGTTTCAAAGCTCCAGTCTTCAGCTTATTCTCAAAGAGGTCAGATATTTCTTAATACTTCAAACGATCCACTTTCATTCTTAAAAAGTGTGACTAAATAAAGTTAGAACTAGAGAAGAAATTTGAGTGAAAAATAGAAGGACTGAATTCCTCTGAAGTGAAGCACTGAATAAGTCAAAGGTAACATACTGCAACATGGAACCTGTTTGTTTTTTTTGGTCCATCCTATTAAGGACTTTTCAACTTGTTTGTCAAATAGAAGAGCAAGCGATGGCAGAGACAAATACGCGTCGCACGTGGAGAACCGTGGTCACTCGAGGTTGTCCAATCCCCTGTCACGGTCGACCGCCTCACATGCTACAGTATTCAGCAGTGGAGCAGTCTGAAAAGAACAGGTTTCATTTAAAGACCAAACCCCCCCCACCTCTCTCTGTGTGCCCCTCGGAATAGCTGTGGATCATCAGAAAGTGTTTCTGAGACAAGGTCAAACCACCACGCGGGGTGCTTCTGTTGTTTCCATGCTGACGTTGCTGTGATGGTGTGGTCTGCTTCTGAAGGGTCTAATGGACGTGGTGGAGCCACGGAGGGGCTCCTGCAGGGTAACGGTGACCTCCTGAACCTCTCCTCTCCCCGTCTCGCTGAGCGTCGAGATGCTTTTACGCCGACAGCTTCAGGGGGAGAGGTCAGCCACTCTGAACGCTCAGAGCTCTGCATAAAATGTGAGGGCCTCGGCAGAACGCCGCTTCTCTTACCCTCTCACTCGGTTTCTTTGTTTTTCTTGCTAAAGAAACACACGCACACACACACACACACACACACACACACACACACACACATCTTTCCCTTCCATGAAGAAACACACACACACACACACACACACACACATCTTTCCCTTCCATGAAGAAACACACACACACACACACACACACACACACACACCTTTCCCTCCAATGAACAAACACACACACACACACACACACACACACACACACACACAGACAATCGTAAGGACTAATAGGTCTGTCCTGCTGGGATCTTAAGCTCTTCAGTGGCATGTTAAATCTGGATATATTGGTCATGGAGGGTTTGATGGTCTAAATGTGTGTGTGTGTGTGTGTGTGTGTGTGTGTGTGTGTGTGTGTGTGTGTGTGGGTGGGTGGGTGTGGAGCTGCACGTTCACAATCTTGCTCCGACCTGCGTTTGGCATACTGCTTGTCTCAGCAGCCTAAAGCTTAGAGAGGATTTACGCCTGGAAAGTGAAATAAGCATCTGCACACCCACATCTAAACGAATGGTGTGCTTCCGTGTGTGTGTGTGTGTGTGTGTGTGTGTGTGTGTGTGTGTGTGTGTGTGTGTGTGTGTGTGTGCGCGCCCGCACGTCTTTTTTCTTCCGCTGCGCTGACACATGAGGTACTCTTCTGTCACACTGAGCCTCCCTACAAGCCCCAATAGAAAAGACAGTCCCTCCTCATGACCGGGAGCTTTGACCAGCATCTCCCTCGCACAATCCCCGCCACCATTCCCCATGACACATTTAGAGCATCGCAGAAGCCTTTTCCTCTCCCGTCCACACACGGGGCAGGGCCCGGCTGTGGAGGGGGCACCGTGCGCCTGGCCTAACCAGAGGTGACTCAAACGGATCTGAGCGGTCAGTTTTAGACGCAGATCTCGCGCCTCTGATCTTATGTGAGACGTCTGAGGAGACGTGGAGGGGCCCGACATGGCTGAGGGGGGTAACGCAGAGCTTTGACGGACGCCGAGCGAAAACGTTGCCAAACGTTGCATCACGACAGCCGCTCGCTGAGACTAGCGCCGTCACCCCCCCGCCCCCTCCCCCCCCCCTCCCCGGCCGCATCCCGCTCGACATTCCCCGGCACGCACGCCACGGATTTACAACTCGTCGACCGCCCTCCGGCGACACTCGCCGTCAGTCCGGGGCGTGCGTTGACGTGTGTTCGGCGAGCGCGTCGCGTCCACGGCCTTCCTGTCGCCCCGTCGCCGTAGAAGTAGTCTGAGTGGAAGTAGAAGGTCAAACAAAACATGAACCATGTGCCACACTCTCCTAAATGGGATTGGTCATTTCATCCTGAGTGACGGGCGGTGCGTTGGCGGGTCACGTCGAGGTTTACGACGGGACGGGGAGTGTCTGTGTGTGTGTGTGTGTGTGTGTGTGTGTGTGTGTGTGTGTGTGTGTGTGTGTGTGTGTGTGTGATTTACGGTCGCCTGTCCCCTCGGCTGTTGTCCATAAAAACAGACTCTCCCGTCGGCCACACTGGGTGCATTATTGTACGGGAAGAAATATGGGAGAGAGAAGGCGGAGTGAAGAGATACGACCGTAGACCCGAGTCAGGGGCTGGGATGGGGGAAGGAAGACGGGAGAAGAACAGAGGAGAGGAGGGGTGGTGAGCCCTGGTCGGAACCGTCCTCTGCTCCCCTCCTCTTCCTCAGTGTAATCCGAGTTGTACCGAGCCAAATCGTCAACTTTTTGCGGGGGCCTACACAGTAGTCCAACCAAGCAACACACACACACACACACACACACACACAACACACACACACACACCACACACACACACACACACACAACACACACACACACAACACACACACACACACACAACACAACACACACACACACACACACACACACACAACACACACACAAACACACACACACAAACACACACACACACCACACACACAAACACACACACAGACACACACACCCAAGTCTTATTCATTTGTCAGCCATAATGCCTATCTGTCTGTCAAAAGAAAATTAGAGAGCGTGTGTGTGTGTGTGTGTGTGTGTGTGTGTGTGTGTGTGTGTGTGTGTGTGTGTGTGTGTGTGTGTCTGTGCGTGTGTGTGTGTGTGTGTTGCTTGGTTGGACTACTGTGTAGGCCCCCGCTCTTCACAGAGAAGGAAAACAAACACACATTAATCCTTAGCAACACGGTCTTATTACCCCGGCCGAATTAAATTACAGTGCAGCCTGCCTCCTCAAATGGAACATGGGGAGACGGCGCACCGGTTGTGTGTGTGTGTGTGTGTGTGTGTGTGTGTGTGTGTGTGTGTGTGTGCGTGTGTGTGTGTTTCTGGGAATCATGAGAAACAATGCTGCTCTGCTGCCGGAGTGTGTGTTTAACGTGTGTGAGGGTGTGTGTAATGGGAGACTGCTTGTTTTAGGGCCCTGTCGTTTCCAATCCGTCTCCCCAGGCCAGAATAAGCAGGCCGCTTTCCCACAGGCCTGGGCTAAGCCCCGCCGAGCGTCCAGCCAGCCAGCCGCTAATCAACAGTGGCACGGCCATTCTGAGGGGCCAACCCCCCCCACCCCCCAACACCCCGACCTGGACCAGACCAGACCAGAGACACAATGAGCAGGAAGAGGAGGAGGAAGAGGGAAAGAGAGAGAAAGAGAGAGATCAAAAGAAAAGAGAGTCAAATAAAGAATGTCAGATACAGGCGCCGAGGTGAGACACTGAGAGAGAGTGAGAGAGACAGAGAGAGAGAGAGAGAGAGAGAGAGAGAGAGAGAGAGAGAGAGAGAGAGAGAGAGAGAGAGAGAGAGAGAGAGAGAGAGAGAGAGAGAAAGAGAGAGAGAGAATGGAGATGTTGAAACACAGGAAGGACATGCCAGCGAGAGCGCTGCGGGAGGGTGAGAGGGCGACACGAGAGACGTTTCGTCTGACTGTAATCTTGATTGGCGGGAGCCTCCCCGTCTTTGATTGGTGGCATGCTGCATCTTAGCTGCCGGGGGCGGGCTGTAGGCTGACATATACAGGCAGGTTGACAGGGGGTCGGGGGCTCGTGATGCACAACTCTATTACAGTAACGCGGGGCTTTTTTTTCGCTGCATTGTGCAGAGGCTCGATTTATTTACAGTGTCGATGTGGACGTGTCTTACCAAACCACCGTCAACGTGACCGCTGTTGCAGGGCTGTTTGCCTGTGTATCAGTTTGTGTGCGTATGTGTGTGTGTGTGTGTGTGTGTGTGTGTGCGCGTGTGTGTGCGTGTGCGTGTGCGTGTGTGCGTGCGTGTGTGTGTGTGTGTGTGTGTGTGTGTGTGTGTGTGTGTGTGTGTGTGTGTGTGTGTGTGTGGGTGTGATTACCCAGGGAAGCAGACCGGTAGCAGTGTGATGGAGGTGCAGCTGTGAAGGTGGTGCTGGCTGAGGGAGGTGAAATTGCTTCTCATGTGGGCACACTCGGAGCCAGGCGATAGGAGCCGCAGGAGTTGGTGTGCTCGTGCAAGTGTGCAGCTGGGCATGCAAGTGTGTTTGTCCGAGTCCGAGTATGTGTGTGTGTGTGTGTGTGTGTGTGTGTGTGTTCAATACATGCATTGATGTGTGTTTGGTTTGGCTTGGTTTTGTGCATGTCACTATTAGTGTCTCCATCTTTTACATTCTCCCCCCTCTCTCTCTCTCTCTCTCTCTCTCTCTCTCTCTCTCTCTCTCTCTCTCTCTCTCTCTCTCTCTCTCTCTCTCTCTCTCTCTCTCTCTCTCCCTCTCTCTTCCTCTCCCTCTCTCTCCACAGACGCCACCACAGAGGAGGTGGCGCGTTGGAAACATCACAGGTTTGGGCGTGTGGAGAGACACAGCGGATCAGATGGGATTCCATTAGCCGACGCCGCAGGGCACAGCCGCCGCGGCGCCAACTCACCCTCCGACGAGACCCGGCCTCGTGGTGGGCAGCTGCTGTCCGGAATGTCAAATGACATTCAAAATGCTACCCGGAAACAGCGGCTCACGAAACACATCGCTGCGGCCAATCGAAATTCACAAAACCCACTTAAAATCTGGTTGATTAAAATCGCTGTTACCCTATTAGAGGAAACGCAGCTTTCTTTAAGGGAGTACGGACATATTGAGTGTGGGCTATCTGGAAGCGACGTTCCTCCACAGCCAGATGAAGGCAGCCACCCTCTGTGTGTTCTGACGTTTCATTCTGAGGCACGCGGCTTCTACCTGGGAAATGCAATTGAACTTCCATTTACTTCCAACGTTCACTGAAGCAAGCAAACAGCTAAATCAATACTAGGGCGACATGATGTACACAAACAAAAAACACGCACACACACACACACACACACACACACACACACACACACACACACACACACACACACACACACACACACACACACACACACACACACACACACACACACACACACACATACGCACACAAAAACGGAGAACACACCCAGATAAACAGGCAATCCCACAGCCTCAGATGGGCTTGTTAAACTCTCTCCCTGGCTTTGTTCAGGTTCTCCAGCGCTGCGGGAACAGCTGACAGGTCTCCACCTCAGGCAAAGCATCAATGCTATCTCTCCCTGACACACACACACACACACATCCCACACACACCGCACACACACCCTCCCTCCCCCCTCTATCTCTCTTGTCTTTTTATCTCTTTCTCCTGCCCAAATTTCTACCTGGCTAAACACAACACAACACGACACAACACCCTCTGCCTTGTTGACTCCCATCATGGAAGATAAAAGCAGGGCCTACACACCCTATAGCTCATGTGAACCCCTATGTGAACGTCTGCCTCGATCCTTTTCTCAAACCTGAGCCCCTCCAAGAGGGAGGAATTATTCTGGGATGGGCCCGGCTCGTTGCCTTTGACGAGACACCCCGGTCCTCGGTGAACGGTCAGAAGACTAGCAGAGCAGTGCCGGTTGCACAGCCAGGGTCTTCAGTCAGACACAGCCTATTGGACAGCACGAGCAGGTGGGGGGGGGGGGGCGCCTGGCACTCTCCCTCTGTCTCCCGTTAGGACGGCGGAGAGCGGAGAGGGGCCCTACCCCAGGGGGACTGCCTCCTGCTGGGAGAGGGTGTTTGTGTGTGTTAAGGAGTGGGACAGGGTACTGAAGGGAGAGGGTGTTTGTGTGTGTTAAGGAGTGGGAGGGCACTGAAGGGAGAGGGTCTTTGTGTGTTAAGGAGTGGGACAGGGCACTGAAGGGAGAGGGTGTTTGTGTGTGTTAAGGAGTGGGACAGGGCACTGAAGGGAGAGGGTCTTTGTGTGTTAAGGAGTGGAACAGGGCACTGAAGGGAGAAGGTCTTTGTGTGTTAAGGAGTGGAACAGGGCACTGAAGGGGAGGGTGTTTGTGTGTGAAGGAGTGGGACAGGGCACTGAAGGGGAGGGTGTTTGTGTGTTAAGGAGTGGGACAGGGCACTGAAGGGAGAGGGTGTTTGTGTGTTAAGGAGTGGGACAGGGCACTGAAGGGAGAGGGTCTTTGTGTGTTAAGGAGTGGAACAGGGCACTGAAAGGAGAAGGTCTTTGTGTGTTAAGGAGTGGGACAGGGCACTGTTAAGGAGTGGGACAGGGCACTGAAGGGAGAGGGTCTTTGTGTGTTAAGGAGTGGGACAGGGCACTGAAGGGAGAGGGTGTTTGTGTGTGTTAAGGAGTGGGACAGGGCACTGAAGGGAGAGGGTGTTTGTGTGTTAAGGAGTGGAACAGGGCACTGAAGGGAGAGGGTGTTTGTGTGTTAAGGAGTGGGACAGGGCATGCAATGGGAGGGTGTGAGGGAGGAGCGCCTCTCTGGCCTGGCTGGGCTGGGGGGGACGGGACTCCCGCCAGTGTCTCTCTGTGTGTGTGTGTGTGTGTGTGTGTGTGTGTGTGTGTGTGTGTGTGTGTGTGTGTGTGTGTGTGTGTGTGTGTGTGTGTGAGTGTGAGACAGAGAGAGAAACTAAAAGGATCCAGTTCAAAACGGAGAGAAATCGATAGTGGCCAGCTGTGCCAGAAGGCCGTTACATAACGCCCCCCTCCTCTCCTCCACCGATACACGCCCTCCCTCCTACCAAATCCCTCGTTCATCGTTCTCTCTCCGCCCGGTCTCCCCCTTTGACCTCCTCCCGCTTCCCTCCTCCCTTTTTCCTGTGCTCTCGTTCCCTTCTTCCCTTCCCTTTTAGTTTTGTCCTCCCTGAATATCTCTCTTCCTCCCTGTGTTTTCCACTTTCCCAGTCCTCCTTATTCATCATGTGTTGCCTTGGATACTGAAAACTAGGAGGAGCAGCCCCTCCTTGTCCCCGCCCCCTCCCTCCATCCCTCCCTCCGGTTCCTTCCCCCCAAAAGATTCCAGGCAGCGCTGGGAATGAGGACAGCAATCCCATGGACACGGACCGCACACAGAGCTCGGTCACACGCCAATCGCACACACACAGACACACAGACACACACACACACACACACACACACACACACACACACACACACACAGAGAGAGACATTAATGGGTTCTCTGCTACATGATTACATTACCATTTATGACAGTTCCTTTCATCTCAGCATGACAAAGAATGCATACGTACATCAACCTACTGTACTGCATTTCATTACAATCAAACTTGTAGGTAACAATTCCATACAACCAAAGTCAAAAGTGCTCACCGTTGTTTTTCTCCAAGGTCACTGTAAATACTCTTATTGTTTACATGTCCCAGAGATATATGACAGGCCCTAGCCTTTGGAATACGTGATTGGACGACAAGGCTCCGGTGGCCTGTCAATCTGCCTGACTGGCCAGTAACGAGGCTGTCAGTCGGTGTGTCAGGGATATTTCTTTTGTGTGTGTGTGTGTGTGGGTGTGGGGGTGGGGGGGGGTGGGGGGTGTATGGTAAACGTCTGGTAAACGGCCTATTAGCAGCCTGTCAGCCTCGTCCTTTAACACAGCCAGTCAGCCTCGTCCTTTAACACAGCCAGTCAGGAGGGGAAACGCTCCGATGGGAGTCAGCGATGATCTTTACACATTCCTCT
>JAPMUY010004428.1:135000-140000 GCA_026901105.3 Galaxias olidus
GCTCCTCGGTAACACACCACAGCATTGTCTGAATGGCTCTACAGAGTGTTTCAGTCATACAAACTCCTCCATCTTCAATCATTTATTGCATGTTAATACACAGCAGTTTTGGCATAGTCGGGTCTTTTGTATATTGAAGCTCCCTGCTGTATACATACCCGGGACGCCATTCCAAAGCAGGGAGCGCACGTACATCAACCCCCCCTTGGGTCACGTTAGCAGAGCATATTAGCAGACCTGAGGTGGCAGTTGGTGTGGAGGTGGGAGCATTTCCTATCATCTCATCCCAACCAGCGCAGAACCTAACTTTGGGCTCAGAGAGCCGACGCCAATTGGAATGGACGATAGGCCAGCGGTGTAACGAGTTCTGCAGCACGCTGTGACCCGGAGAGGAAGCTGAAGCCAAGCCCTCGTCCGCTGGCTTGGTGCAGCGTGGGCTGGCAGGCTTTGGCTGGATAGGGAACCAGAGAGAAGTGCACAGGAGATAAGGAGATGTGGAGGCTGGCACAGAAAAGCTATCAGGTATTGGCAGCCAGCCTCGCTCTCTGCTCTGCGTGTGTGTGTGTGTGTGTGTGTGTGTGTGAGAGAGAGAGAGAGAGAGAGAGAGAGAGAGAGTGTGTGTGTGGGTGTGTGTCGCTTGATTTGGCTGAGATTAGCAGTGTCAGGCCAGAGCTGTGTCCCTGGAAATGAACTGTCAGTGGGGCCAGGTTTGGGCCGACAGCCCCATCAACCCGCACAATCAGCCAGGCCACACACTCACACACACACACACACACACACACACACACACACACACACACACGCACGCAGGCACACACACGCAAACGAATGCACTCAGCAGACGCTGAGATACCCATACACTTAAACAGGAGACTCCTGCCCACACAGCGTTTACATGACCACGTGGAGCACCCAGCTCATGGCGCGCGTGTTAACGCTCAGCAGTCGGACATGTTTCGCCCATGCAAACAAGTCCATAATTCTACACAGACACACACACACACACACACACACACACACACACACACACTAGGTACCGTATGCAGTCAAACATATTCAAGCCTCATTGCACCCCAAGCACATGGCCCCTGGTGAGGATGTGGGCCGACGTTACAGTGAGGTCAGCAACATCAGAGGGAGCGAGTCCGTTCACATCCTCCAACGGGAAGCCGCGAGGCAACGAGGCAAAACGATCGGCCTCGGTCAGGGCCGCGCGAAACGGTTTCCGGCTGACCGCAAGCGCCCGCCAGCCGAGCCCAGCCTATTCCACCTTTCCCCTCGCTGTTCCCCTCGCGGCTGACCAGACGCACACCGTCCGTCATCCAGACCAGCCCGTCCAACAGGTGGGTCGGCCCAAGAACCACGACCACGGCCCCGGGGGGACGGGGGGTGGGAGGGAGGGGGATTCTGCCCGGGCCCGAGCTGAGCAGGCTAATCTGTAGGCAGATGGTCCGGGAGCCGCAGGGGTCGCCGAATCTCCGCGGCGCCCAGCCCCTTCGCTCCGCGGCGCCCGGCGTGTGTCTTCCTGACAGGCGTGTGTTTGTTTTGATCTCCGCTGTGTGGAGCCCTCATCACGTCTGGCCTGTCAGCACAGTGAACCATCCATCAGCGCCAAGGGCCATGGAAGGGACTGGGGGGTGAGGCGCATCGTATCGACAGGCTCCATCGAGCAGGCTTATTGTGCTGCGCACGAGGGACCGCGCATCCCATGATGCCTCTTGCTCCTGTAGGAGTTATCGCTCCCCACACGTGTTGGTAATTGTAGTCCGTAAGAAGATGGGTGGATTTAATACATCTCAGAGTGTAACTTGTGCAGAGAGTTATCAGAAAGGGGGTACAGACACACACACACGCACACACGCGCACACACACACACACACACACACACATAAACGCGGAGCTGTGTCACTGATCTTTCTCATGCTTTCAACGAGCTCTTTCGCTCTCCCCTCACGCAACGCAACGCACGCTGTGCAACTTACAAATGGAAGAGCGAGGCTTGTAATGGCTTTCATGCAGATTTTCCACACCTGAGCTGGGTCAAAATGACTTCACACACAAGTGACCCTTTCCTCTGAGCTGAAACATCCTCAGTGCAAATAGATGACCCGTCACACACACACACACAAAAGCACACAAACTCACTCACCCACTCACGCACACACACACACAGAGAGCCTGAAATGTGACCAGCTTCTTAGCGCCGGTATTCAGCCCTCCCTCTGTACAGCCCCTTCAATGTAGACGGTCGTTCAAAGCAGAGCTCTACCACAGACCTTCAGCGGCCCTGAGTGAAGTGTCGAGCTCAAATATACATGTGAGCCTTCCAGCTTGCTGTCTCACCAAGTCAGCGCGGTCTGGAGCCGTGTTGGTGAAAAGGCTGTGGTGCACTCACTGCCTCACAGTGATTCCACATCAAAGCTCGGACCAGCCAAGCAGTGAGGAAGGCGTGTGTGAGTCCACGGGGTCGTGTGGAAGGCGTGTGTGTGTGTGTGTGGAAGGTGCACGGCAAAATGGTCAGTGTCATGTTAGCACCCCCAGTGTCTATATGTGTCCACCATTTTGCCGTGTGGGTCGTGTTGAAGGATTGTGTGTGTTTGCGCGTTGTGTGGAAGGTTTGTGTGCATGTGCGTGTTGTGTGAAAGGAATTTATGTGTCCGCGGGTTGTGTGGAAGGCGTGTATATGTCGGTGGGTTGTGTGGAAGGCGTGTATGTGTCGGTGGGTTGTGTGAAAGGATTGCGTGTGCCCATGGGTTGTGTGGAAGGCGTGTGTGTGTTTGTGGGTCGGGTGTATGTGTGTGTCCGGGCTGCGTGGAGCCTCCGGACATGGCCAAGCGCAGAGAGAAGTGGCGGCGGCGCGGTTCAGAGTCCGCCTCGCTAAGCCGGGGTTGATGGGATACGGTTGCGGGGGCCTCTTTCCACACGGGATGGGGGACGGACGACCAGTGCATTGTGGGTAAAGGGAGGGAGGGAGTGGTCGGGGTCTGGTGGAGTCTGATAAGGGGAAGGGCACGGGCGACAGAGGATCAGGCAGGGCACATCCAGAGCCTCCTCTCTGTCTGCCTCTTCCTCTCACTCTGCAGTGTGTGTGTGTGTGTGTGTGTGTGTGTGTGTGTGTGTGTGTGTGTGTGTGTGTGTGTGTGTGTGTGTGGCTCGACGCTGTCCTCCCCTTGGCGGGGGGGGGGGGGGGTTTCTAGTCCTGCTCCATTCTCTTTTCTCTTACCTCTCTCTCTTTATTTTTCGTTCTCCTGGCTTCTCTCTCTGTCCTTGCTCTATTGCTTCCACTCTCTCTCCCCTCCCGTTCTCTCTGGCTGTCTGTCTGTCTGTGAGCATATCTCTCAGCACTGCGACTTGTCATCAAGGCTGTCAGCCTGAGGAACAGGAAGGGAGGATGTGCTTTGGAAAGAGGGTTAGAGGCAAGCAGGCTTAGAGGGGGAGAGAGAGAGAGAGAGAGAGAGAGAGAGAGAGAAAGAAAGAAAGAGAGAGAGAACGGGTATACAAAGAGAGTGAGTGAGAGAGGTATACAGAGTGAGGGAGAGAGAGAGGGATACAGAGAGAGAGAGAGAGAGAGAGAGAGAGAGAGAGAGAGAGAGAGAGAGAGAGAGAGAGAGAGAGAGAGAGAGAGGGGTGGGTGTTGTACGGGGAAAACAGATACTGGAGAAGGGGGGAACTGGAGAAGTGCGCATGGGAGCGAGAGGAGACCGGAGAGGAGTGGAACGCAGAAAGGTAAAAGGTAAATCAGTAAACGCAGTGAGAACCAGAGGAAGTGGCAGAAAAAAGGATATGAGACCCCGACTGGAGAGCAGCCAGGCTGGGGGCACACACACCGCAGCCCTCTGTGCGTCACTGGAGGGGCTTTGGCCCGACGCGGGAGAGGATGCTGTCTGCTCAACAAGGTCGGCACGTTCCGCCTGCCGACGGCGTGTATGTCCCCGGAGCGTCTGTCGCACGCTGACGACACGCCGGGCGCAGCTGCCCGGCCCGTGATTAATCAAGGGACCGAATCCATCCTAGGATCGTGCTACCCTGCACCACTACAATTTGCTGCCACTTTAATTGCTTTTCTCCCACCCCCTCTCCCACACACACATCGCCCCCCTTCCCACACACACACACACACATACACACACCCACACACACACACACACACACACACAAACGTACACACACACACACACACACACACACACACACACACACACACACACACACACACACACCATGCTATCAATCCAGTGGGAGGCACAGGGGAGATGCCAGCACATGACAGGAGAGACAGACAGAACAGGGAGATGACGAGATGGAAGGAAGGGATAGATGGACGGGAGATAAGGTGTGTGTGTGTGTGTGTGTGTGTGTGTGTGTGGGTGTGTGTGTGGGCGTGCGTGTGTGGGTGTGTCTGCGTGCCTGTGTGTGCTCGCGTGAGCGTGCAAGCTTTTCCACATTTCGTCAAATCCTTTGTGCGTGTGTCCGTCCGCCTGTCGATCTAGCGAACACCTGTGCGTGCCGTCCTCATCTGCAAAGCCTGCTCGCAACGTGTTTGTGTGTCCGCGTTCGTGCGTCCACGCGTGTGTTTGTGTCCGTGTGTGCGTGTCGGTGGTGAGCGAATGTCTTCCCCAAATAGCCTGTCTCATTTACAGCATGGCTCCCGTCTATTCTTGAGCTCCCTGTTTCCCCTGGCTCTCCTCGCTCCAGCTCCTGACCCTCTCCCGGGAAGCAGCCCTGGCAGCCCAGGAAGTGGGCCAACGGCCACAGTGAAACGCCAAAAGTATCCTTTGCACTTTTCCACGTCGAGCCAGCCAGTGTAAGTGACTAACGATGCGTTTCCAAAAAGAAGGCTCTCAAAGGAATTATGGCTTACGCACTGGGGCACACTGACTAGCCACTCTGGCTCCGTCTGGAACTAAAATGGTGTCCGGCGTCTTTCCCTCCTAACGCCAGACCCCCCCACCACCACCTCGCTCGCCTCTCTCCCTCTCCAGTCTCTCTCTTTCTTTCTC
>JAPMUY010004428.1:145000-165000 GCA_026901105.3 Galaxias olidus
ACCGCAATTACAAATCCAATATCTCGCTAGCTTTCTTAGCCTCAGGTCTGACAACACATGCATTTATGAAACGGTCATTAGCATATGGATTGGGTTTCGTCCTATTAACATTGCAACGTTTCCCAGTGGAGCACAAGCTGAACACGGGGAAATATTATGCGCTATTGAGCTACCTCTCTGTTAGAGACCTTCGTAATAATAATACATTCAACTTGTATAGCGCCTTTCTAAATTCTCAAAGACGAAAAGGGGAGGGAAGGGAAGAAGATTAAGTGATTAACAAAATGTAAGCGGGAATAGGCTGGATTTGAGGGCCTGTGTGAAAGATGGCGCGGTGTTTGTCTGGCGGATGTTCCAGAGGGAGGCTGAAGGCCCTGTCACCCCAAGGTCCTGAGCTTGGTCCTGGTGGTGTTTAGTGTGGTTGCGTCCGCAGACCTGAGACACCGGGTAGCGGTGTGGGGGAGGAGGAGGAGGTCGGAGTGGTACTAGGGTGGGGGCTGGGTTATTTATGTTTCTGTAGGCAGTGAGTAGTGTTTTAAAGTGAATCCTAAATGTAACCGGGAGCCAGTGGAGGTTGTGAAGGACAGGGGCGATGGGATCTCGGCGGCGGGTAGAGGCGAGCATGCAGGGGGCAGAGTTCTGGATGTATTGACGCTTACTGAGCGGTTTGTGAACCATAGAGGATGCTGTGGCAGTAGTCGAGGTCTGGAGGTTATGAAAGCACGGATGAGTGTTTCTGCAGCGGCAAAGGACAGAGAGGGCCGGAGGCGGGCAATGTTCCTGAGGTGGAAGAAGTTTTTGTGACCTGGCTGACATGAGGTAGGAACAAGAGGGTAGGGTCAACGTTGAGTCCAAGGTTGCGGACCTGGGTGGAGGCAGTCACGCTGGAGCCATCAACATTGAGAGAAACTGGGTCGAATGATAAGGATTTCAGAACCATTGCAGTTGAATTTGAGAAAGTTCCGTTGCATCCATGATTACATATGCAAGGCAGGTGGTGAGGGTGGAGCCGGTCGGCTGAGTGGCTTTAGAGGAGCGGTAACGTAGCGTGCCGCCCACATGGCCGTGGAAATGGAGGCCCTGGCGGCAGAGGATCTGTCCAAGAGGAGGGCTGTACAGGAGGGAACCAAGCAGGGAAGGGATGAAGAGGAGGGAACCAAGCACTGAACCCTGGGGGACCCCATAGATGACTGGGGTGGTGGAGGATGTGCAGTTATTTATGTAGATGTGTTGATGTGGGACCTGTCAAGCCTGAGTATTGTCTTACAACCTTGGTGGATGTAAATGAGGGGAGATGTTTACTAGAGCGCATGTGGACAAAACGAATTACTTATCCCTCCTTTGCACTCTCGAACAACCATGAACTACGTCTCGCGGACACGTCGACACCAGCATACTGATACTGCTAGATCCCACTTTTTACATTTTCATGTACTTGCTTACACACAACCACACACACACACACACACACACACACACACACACACAGCACAGCACAGCCAGCGCAGCCTACAGGCCCGTCCGCTATCTGGCTTATTCCACATTCCAAGCACACCATAGAAAGGTAGCACTTAGCCCAATTGATTAGAGTGATTTAATAACACAGGGCTCATTCAATCAAAAGTGTTTTCCCCTTCAGAGCTTGACTTTCGTCAGGCTCTTGGCTCTGCTCTGTTCTTAGAGGACAGGGGAGGTGAAACAGTTAAAAAGGGTGGTGACCTCACTTTCCCCCGCTGGCCGACACAACCCTTCGGCAACACGAGTGGGTTAGCCAGTGGGCGTATGCCCACACAATTATGACCCACCCACCCTCAAGCAACCCATATTGTGTTGCCATGCCGTTAGACACACATATTCAAGCAGGCACAGCAAATCCGCACCATGAAACAGGGATTTTGTAGCCCACGTTTACTGCACCCAGACTGAGGGGCTGGCTCACGGAGGGAGACTCACAGGACTCACTGTCCTCGGGCGCAGTCAAAGAGCCCTCCATCCGCAGCGCCAGAACTCATCACTGACAGGCAAAGCGCACACAGAACTCTGGGGGTCGGGGGTCAAAGGCAGGGGCTGTAACTCTAGCCATGATGTTGTGGCAACGATGACAGGCCGTGGAGGATGTGAGGGTGTCTGGCGGTGCGTGTGTGTGTGTCTCCCTTTTTGTGGAAGGGGCAGGTGGCTATGGGTCAATGGCCATTTGGCCTCTGGTACTGTATGTTCCTCTGCTGTGTGCACCGAGGCCTGAACGCTGTATACGGTGTTCAGCTAACAACGGAATTAGCCACGACAGTTAATTCCTATTATGGTTGGCGTATTGTGAAGAGAAAGGGAGTGTGTCAGTTTAGAAAACCACGAGGCAGTCTGTCTGCAGGCCGGCTGCTGCGTTCCTGAGTCGACACGGGAACGCTGCCAACGCGGGAGACAAAACGTCTCTGAGTGCCGAAAAGGAATAAAGTCTTAATTGCGAGCTTGTGCTCTCTCTTCGCCTCGTTAACGAGCTAACGTCCTTAGTGTGATTTCATGCACACAGTATTTGATTAATTAGGATGTACAATGTGACAGCACCGTGGCAAGCCCCGCCAGGGCGGGAGTGTGTTTACACAACAACCAAGGAGCAGCAGGGAACGCCCCGCGCCCCGAATTGCGCCACGCCAAGCCCGGCCGATTGAAACGGAGGCCGCGAGATAACGCCACGCCGAGGAAAACTGAATCGGATAATCGCCCGTTCCCTCCCCCCAGCCCTGTAATAAGAACAATCCCTCACGTCCAAATCTAAATGATTAATCACCGAGTCTAAATGAAGCACAACATCTCTCCTTTTTTTTTTTTTTTTTTTTTTTTTTGGGGGGGCAGTCTGCGCTGTGGAGATCTTGCCGCAGTAGGCTCAGCCCACAGATTAGCCCAGCGCACTGCAGCCGCTGCTGTTTAACACCGCGCTCCTCCATGGCAGACTGGGCCGGGGCAGGCTCAATGGCACGGAAAGCTGGTGCTAGAGAGAGGACGGAACGGTTTGCGGAGTGTTACGCGGTGGCAAGCACCCTGTTTCCTCCAAAGCCCGTCTTTGTTCACGAACGGAACAAACAGACCCGCCACGCACGGACCTCTGGGTCAGGGCTCACCAGGGAGATGTGAGAGCGCCCCCTGGGGTGACATTACTTTTACACTCCCTCCGTCGAATCTGTGAGGGAAGTGCTGTCAAGCACAGTCAAACTCTGGCACACTAAACATGCACTGGGAGGCTTTGCGTAAGCGTCCACTCGTGCGGATCCATTCCTCCCCCTGGAAGGCTGGTGTGCAGTACCGCAACCCCGGGCCGCTCTGCTAATGTACCTCTAGATTTACACAGACAGATTGATGTCCTCGGCGACCCCTTGGCGTCTCTCGTGGATGTTACACGTGATGAAACGTCGACGGGCGGTTGAGTCTTCTCCACCACGGGGTGTGGGATATTAGGATGGAGCGAAAGAGGAGATGGAGGGGGAAAAGGAGAGGAGAGAGTATCACGGTACACACATCGAGCGTTGCCTTAGACATGCACTCCCCCTATATCTCTCTCCGACTGAGTGGGTGAGAAATGGAAAAGAAACAAACAGGGAAAAAATAAGACAGATTAGAAGGAAAAGGACAAGAAACCGAGCGCTTCCATGAGAAGAGAAGATGTGTCAGAGGTCAAAGAAGCGATGGAATCATTAGAGGGAGACTAACGGGAGAAGAAAGGGAAAAGACGTATGGATGATTGACAGGGAGGGCGGTGAGGGAGGACAGGAGCAGAACGTGAAAGACGACAGACACTCGATTTCAGAGAGTCTCTCTGAGCGTCACATTTCTGTTAGCGCTACTGAGGTACTGAGGTAACTGCCCCCCCCCCCCCCCCCATGAGAGGCCAGCCTCTAAAGAAGGTGTCATGTCAATAGTGCTGAGCGGGATGAGAGCCGGTCGGCTGCCATTGACGGCTGGTATGTCACAGCCATGTGTTGACCCTGCTTTAGCGCAAACTTCAACTGGACACGTCCAACTTTCTCACTACCACAATGGCCGGGGGAAGGTCCATGAGCTTCTAGGAGGCTTTGCTTCAAAACTATGGAACATGAAAAACAAAATCTATGTATATACATTTAAATAAAACATATGAATTGAAAAAGCCTTCAAACACTTGAAGCATGTAGCAACAAAAAAAGAACGTGTTTTTTTTTGTTCTGTTCTGTGTGACGTAGGAAGTGAAACTCTTATAAGGTTTCCAGTTCCGACAGATTGCGCTGAGAACAGATATTACTGTACCAGTGCACGGACAACATCCTTCAACACCATCCCACTTGTTCCTACTGAGGCGGTTGACACGTGGCCAATTGCTTTGTCGTTCCAATTGTCGTTGTAATGGGGAAGGCATTTAGTCGCTAAAAACCTGTGTCGGGGAGACCACCTTGACTCATGGCCTGCTCGGCGGCGTTAGTAATGTACACGGCGTGTTACACCACCACCAAGCAGCAGCTCGCGGAGAGGCGGGTCTCTGGAGCCCTCTCACCGGAAACTTTCCCACTCTGACACCCAAACGAGTCACGTCCCTTTAAGCTCCGGCGACACATGTCCCCGGAGAAGCCCCACTAATCAAGGTGGAGGTCGGTGGGGTTTCAAAGTGGCTCCGCGCTGAGAGAGCTGTTCATTCACACGGTGGCTGGGTCCTTGTGGTTTCAGACCAGAGCGCCACTCCAGACAAGCTGATATCATCAATACCGTGGCCTGTATGTTTTTTAAAACTGTGTCTTCAGAGAGATTGATCGATCGATATCTACGCGTGACCCACAGAGGCACTGGACTGCCTCTGCTGGTTCGGCCATGGAGCCTGTCAGGCAGGCTGGGATGGTGGTCACCGCTGGTAACAGTGTTGATTGGAGGGGAAGTTCATTTTCATTGACAGCCCGTGGCCAATCAGAAGGCTCGTGTGTGGTGTGTCAGCAGGTTAGGTTGACTGCGCATGACATTCAGTGACATTCAGTGGCATTTGCTCTTTGGACGTGTTTCTAAGGCTTGCGTTCCAAGGACATGGTGTTGCATGCATGCGTCTTGAATGCAACGCCCACTTACTCCAGCCGTAAACCCCTCGTGAGGACATGGGCTGTTAAAAAGGTCCAGCAGTATAATTATCAATCTGCCAACAATCAGAGGCAGCGATTTAAATTACAAACCCCACAATCATTCACTGCACGTTCAAATATTTAGTGAATCTATCACTGTATCGAAGACAGCAATCTATTGCAGAGAGGGTTACATAAACACATATTAACCCACACTAACACACACACACACACACACACACACACACTAACCCACACTAACACACACACATCGTACGCCGTGTGTATCAGTCACACCAAACGTCCCTCGCCTTAACAGAGATAAAATACCGTGGACGGTCTCTCTCAATGATCTTTTTCCCTCACACACACATAAAGTACACTGACCCCCACACATTACACACACACACATAAAGTACACCAACCCCCACGCATTACACACACACACACACACATAAAGTACACCAACCCCCACACTTTACACACACAAACATAAAGTACACCAACCCCCACACTTTACACACACACACATAATGTACACAAACCCCCACACTTTACACACACACACACACATAAAGTACACCAACCCCCACACTATACAATGCGTTTCACGGCAGCCGACAACAAGGCAGAGTTGGAGGGGGGGGGGGGGTGTGGAGAGGTGTCCACCTGATGATGGCAGGCCTGTTGAGCTGACGCCTCCTTGTGAGTGATGACAGCCCCTGCCTCCCCATTAGGGATTAGGGAAAAACACTCCGCTTCCCATCCATCCACACCGACTCCCAGAAATACTTCCAGAATATGCATCTACTGTATATAAACCCACACGCAAGATCACTTGTACACACACTAACACGCAAACACAAGTGCACCTACACATTTACACGTGCACATCTAATCACGGATTACAGCGAAACCCCTTCATCTGTGCCCGCTATGCAAATGCGTGTGTCTCCCATGCAAGCCGAAGCCCCTCTGCAGCGGTGCAGCAACATCACAGAGCTTCATTGAAGGGGAGCCATCAAAGGCGATGGGCTAGGAGACAGACAATAGCCCCCATCCCCACACACTGCCCTGTGAAGCACCGCTTGGTGAAAAGCTATGAATACACGATGGGGTTTATTGATAGCAGCCCCAAAACACAGCTTGAGCTTAACCGGCTTCCATCATGGACCACAGAGTACTGAGCAACTCACACTTAAACACCTGCATGTTGGCGCGGCCGCGCACGCACGCACGCACGCACGCACGCACGCACGCACGCACGCACGCACACCAAGTAGACCAGAGTGCTGAGCAGAATATAGCAGTTATTTGACACTTGATAACCGGCACTAAGCCTAACTTATTCAAATGCACTTTGACTGGGGGGGAGGCAAACGCAGTGCACACTGTTTCCCCTGCTACAGCCTCAGCCCTCAGGCTGAGCTCCCACAGGCTGAGTTTCCCTCCTCCCATCACATCCCTCCATCATCTTTCTCACGCTCTTTGCCTCCACACCCCCCCGCCCCGCCCCCCAGGCAGCTCTTTCATCAGTGGCTGGTTTCCCTCGTCGGCCTGTCCTCCCCACTTCTCCACGGACGCCATGATCTCTCTCTCTGATCCTCCTCATGTTGCCTTTTCCTCATGCGTAATTGGATCTCCCCCCCCCCCCCCCCACCTTTCTTTCTCTTTTCTTTTACACTTGCGCTTTTTCTTTTACTTTTGCACGCCACACAGCCATACAGTATATCTTCCTCTCACACACACCTCCCCCCCCCCTCCCTCCCCCCCTCCCGTTCCCCTCCACTGGCCCCGGCCGTACCTTGAGCAGGCGCACCGACGGCAGGAAGGCGGCGTGGCACAGCTTCCGGATGGTCCAGTTGAGGGGCCGCGGCGCGTCCAGCTGGTTCATAGCTGCTGCTGGCGCTGGCGCCGCCCGCCTCGGCCCGCCGACAACACGCCGGACGTCTCCGACCGACGGCAAGAGCTCAGGTCCCAGGGCATGACCCCCCCGCGGGCAGACGCCCACCGCCACCCGCCCCGCCCGCTAACGCGCGCCCCCCCCCCACCCCCGCCTGGCCTGACCCGGTGCACCCCCCCCCCGACGGCTTCCCCCCACGTTTCCCCTCCCTGCGCCGCACGCGCTCCGAGGTCCACGCGCTGCCGAGCACTGCCTTTGTAGCGAGCGTCCCCCCGGGGGGCCGTTGGCTTCCTGCCTCACCTGGGATCCCGGCGGTGTCCCTGTAGTCCGAGAGGAGGTAAAAACCACACATACGTTCCCAACCTGCCGAGTGCAACCTACTGCCGCGGAGAGCGCGGGGACAGAGACGGAGGGAGAGGAGGAGGAGAGAGAGAGAGAGAGAGAGAGAGAGAGAGAGAGAGAGAGAGAGAGAGAGAGAGAGAGAGAGAGAGAGAAAGAGGAAAGAGAGGGTAGGTGGGAAAAGGAGGAGCGGAGGAGAGGAGCGCGGCGCAGAGTAGCGCAGAGGAGATCAGAGCGCAGCCAGGCTGTCAGGCAGCATTGGAGCTCTGAGCCTGTGCACCACTGTCTCCAAGATGCCAGAGAGAGAGAGAGAGAGAGAGAGAGAGAGAGAGAGAGAGAGAGAGAGAGAGAGAGAGAGAGAGAGAGAGAGAGAGAGAGAGAGAGAGAGAGAGAGAGAGAGAGACAAAGAGAGAGAGATGAGAGAGAGAGAGAGAGAGAGAGAGAGAGAGAGAGAGAGAGAGAGAGAGAGAGAGAGAGAGAGCGAGAGACAGAGAGAGATGAAGAGAGAGTGTGGATTGTGAAACAGAAAAAAGAGAAACGGATGAGGGAAAACAGAGAGCTTAAGCACACGGCAGAAGCCAGAAGAGGGGGGATGGGGAGAGAGAGAGAGAGAGAGAGAGAGAGAGAGAGAGAGAGAGAGAGAGAGAGAGAGAGAGAAGGGATAGAGTAAGCAAGCGTGGGAAACGGAGAGGAGAAGGCAGAGAGAGAAAGAGAGAGCTTCACAAAGATGCAGCCTTCGTCAATCATAGGCGTGCCGCACGGACTCACACACAGCACAGAACATACAGTCTAAAAAGGATTTGTCACACGTTTTTTTTATTATTGCTATTATTATTGAGTCAATCAAACAATGAACAGTGGGACACAAATGGCCGATATTCAGCTAAAGGGTCGTTTGAACTTATAATGATTAATGCCTTGGTTCAAAAAGCACGTTATACAATAGATTGCATTAACAGTTATGCAAACGTAATTATTAAGATGAGGGAATTCTACTCCTTTCTGATTCATATTTAAATGTAGCGACGCCTTGGCAGAGCTAGTTCAAGGGGGGGGGGGACTCTATTCACTGTTCACCCCAGTCAGCCATTCCCAAACGGCCACTGGAACAGCGTGGTCTTTTGAAACCACAACATGGCTCCGACCACGGCTCCCTGCTGCTGCTCACTACTCTGCTTTGCTCTCCCACCTCCACTCCCCAGCCTCCACCTACTGTGGCTCTGTTGTTCCCATCTGTCGGGGGGAATCCGCATTCAAGAGTGTCATTTTCATCAAACTGCCCCCGCCTGTCTCCCTCTCTCGCTCCCCCCTTTTTCCTTTATCGCCGTCGTTCACCCCCCCCCCCCCCCCCCGGTCCCCCCCTCCCTCTCCCCCCACGCTCCGTGCGGTCGGGGTCAGACAAAATGGCCGTGCTTTCTGTGGACGCGGCGGGAAGAGACTCCCTGTCCCTCTGACCTTCGCCGTGCGGGACGGCTCGGCGTGGCGTGACTCCCCAGGCTTTATGCGAAAACGCCTGACGGATAGCGGAGGCATTCAGTCACCCTGAGCCCAGGGGGTTTAAGGGTGCAGCGGTTCACCGTGGCACGTCGTGACAAAAGCCCCCGAAGGCGCCTCGGGAGCAGCCTCCATCGGGGCTCCCGCACGATCATGTTCTGTGTCGACGGAGGGAGGCAGTGAAAGAGGGAAAGGGTCCTTCCTCGTACCTTCCTCGTAGTTGAACCACAGCGGGCTCTGACGCGGTCCGCGTGCGTGGCCCTCGTCTCCCGGGGGGACCGTAAACAGGAGCGCTGGCGAACGCGGCCGATCCACACCCCGCGCCCCAGTGGGACGTCGCCTACGGGCCAGGCAGGCTGAGGCGGAGCCCTCCAAGGGGCTCCACGGTCCCGTCCGCGTGGGCTTGACGTCCCTGAGTGGCGGCGGCGGTGTCGGCGTGGCGCGTCAGGACCGGCTGCGGGGTGACTCAGCGGCGGTGGGAGGGAGAGGGGGGCTAACCGCCGTGCCGTGAGACCGAGGGGAGGACACACCCAGGGCTCTCTGGCAGCGGAGCGGCGGTGAGTCACGCTGTGGGGGCCGCATTTTGGACCCGGTAAAGCCTTTGTTTGGTTTGGTGCGCGAGTGTGTGTGTGTGTGTGTGTGTGTGTGTGTGTGTGTGTGTCTGTGGAGGGTGTTTTATATTTTATATCCCTCAACGTGAGAACGCCTCTCCCATGACAGCCCCCACAGGCGTTGTCTGAGACGTGTTATATACTTTATGCATAGGTGCACTCAGGCCTGGCTTTGGTGAATCATTTCCGTGGCGGTACTGTGCATGATGGCGTGCCATAATCTTCCTCCTAGATACCCCCCCGCCACCCCTCCAACTCAACCAACACGCACTCACACTCACACACACACCGCACACACACACGCAGGCGAGGTGTCAGGCCATGCTGGGTCACTGAGTGACATTTAGACGGGGGACTCCACTGACCGAGGACAGCCGAGCCTCCTGGGAGATCTGTGGAGCGCGGGCAGAGCCGTCACCCTGCCACTCAGGAGATCAGCACCACAGCCTGGACTAACAATACGGTCCTTCTGTATCTCTCTCTCTCTCTCTCTCTCTCTCTCTGTCTCACTGTGTCTGTCCCACTGTCTATTACTCTGACTGTGTCTCTGACTCTATCTCTGTCTCTGACTCTCTGACTTTATAGCTCTCTGCCTCTCGTTTTCTTTGTCTCTCTCTCTCTCTCTCTCTCTCTCTCTCTCTCTCTCTCTCTCTCTCTCTCTCTCTCTCTCTCTCTCTCTCTTACTCTCTTACTCTCTTACTCTCTTACTCTCTGCGTCTATCTCCCTCTCCTTTGTTGTCAGATCACTAGTGGGTTTAGAATGTCAGTTGTTAATTTTTGCCTTCACATCGCAACCTCAAATCTGTGCTTACCTACCTTGGTTTTTTTCCCCTTTTCTTTTTTAGCCTCTGGTAGTGCTTTTAGACCCTCGCATTGAATCATGATTTTTAACTGGCTCTGGTGAAAATACCCAGTCACAGTCTTCATCATGAAAGGAACTGGTACACACCTGTTCTCTATTTCATCCCTTCGTTCTGGAGCCACCGTTACGTACCACCGTAGTGGTGAGGAACACTTTCACCGGCGGTCAGAGGACGAGGCTGCCATTCAGAGGAACGCACCATCCCTGCTCCAGCACTAGATGGCACCCTTCTAATACACAATGTTCAGCGCGGCTCTCGCCAGAGATCTTCACCCGGAGCCAAACGGACATTCGATCTTCCAAGACCGTCACTCCCTCCGGCAGCAGTGAGCGTGTGAGTAGTGTAACTGAAACGCTGAAGTTAGAATGATGAGAATGCAGAAAAGATCACATTGATGGGCCAAGCAGTTCGCTCCGTCTCAGCGGACCAATACACGGTTTGGCCACCAGGGGGCCTCGGTTTAACACGCCCACTGGGAGCAGGCCACAAACAAGTCTTGTCAGGAAAAGATGATTGGGTGTTGCGAGGGCAGATGTCTGTCTTAACTACGAATTACCACCCTACTCGGGGAGGGATAAGAAAACAGGACAGGACAAGCCTTTTCCAATCGAGTTTCTGATTAACATTCCCTGGCCAACAAAGGAAATGGATTGGGCTAAAGCTATTTTGATTGCATGGATCTGAGAAGAGTGTTACAAACAGCGCATCGTTACAATAACAAGGAATATGCTTTCCCCTCACGTGGAGGAAAACCCACTTGCAAAGGTCTGAAGACCTAATTGGCTATTTTATTTTCCATGTTGTAACTAGTCTGCCAGCTGACATACACTGTTTCTTCAAATATTCTCATTATAGGGCTCCTTTGATCCAGCATATTGGTATTCCCAAAATCCGCCCTTTTCGTTTCGTAGGTGAGGAAAGTGAGTAGTGACACAGACGGTGTGTGTGTGTGTGTGCGTCTGTGTCGGAGGGGCTGTGTACTTACGTATGTAAGTAAGGGTGTGTGTGTGTAAGCGTACAGTGTGCCAGCGAGGAGATTGAAGGGTTGAACGCCACTCGGGTGTTTCCTGAGCCTGAGAGCCGTGTGCTCCGGGCAAACCTGGACCTCCAGACGTGTCCGCGCTGACACGGTGTGAAAAGGAAATCCATTTGCACCTGTCACTCTCTGGGACGAGGTGCCCGCACACGTAACGCCGATTTGATGGCGCTCATAGGAAAATAGGCACCTTGTGTGTGTGTGTGTGTGTGTGTGTGTCGGACGAGTGTGTGGCATGCAGTCTATGATTGTGTGTGGCTGAGTAGCCAATGTAAAGCTGGGGACAGTGGGAGTGTGGTCAATCTGCTATATTAAAGTTGGTGAGTATGTGACTGTGCGTGAGTGTGTGTGTGTGCGTGTGTGTGTGTGTGTGTTTGTGTCTTTACATGCAAGAATGTATTCTTGAAGCAAATTTTTCAGGATGTGTGTGTGTGTGTGGGGTGTCACACTGGATTCAGACCTTCCTGGGTAAATGGAGGTTGAAGAGCATAGAGGTCTGTGTGTGGGGAGCTGGCGTCTGATCTGCAGGGATTCTCTATTCATAACAAAGTTACTGTAGAAACACTGAATGCATGCCATTTCCCAACATGTACCAGAGGCACAATACCATCTGTCTGCAAGACCAGGTCTGGATCTACATTGATATGGATATAATGTATGATTGTTGGGCCAAATGGATAATTTAAAGTCACAGTCAAAAGTAGGGACACGAAATCAAAAGAGATTCATAGTTAATAGAAACATTCTATACATTACATACTAGTTTGATTGTGTTTTCATGCCTGAATAGACCTACAAACAATGGCATGGAGCCCATTACTCCTGGCTGACAATCAACACCATAAACAAGGTTTAACCCCTCACACTGGCTCTGCATGATGGATGCATGATGCCTGATGTGTGCAGAACCTTCCTGTGTGGGTTGCATGTGTGAACAAAACATGGTAGCTTCCTTTGTCTCTTTATATTCCACTCTCTGCCACTAACGATGACTGCTCAATGGACCCCCAACACTGCACCTCCAGACACACACACACACTCACTCACACACACACACACACACACACACACACACACACACACACACACACACACACACACACACACACACACACACACACACACACACACACATTCTTACATTTATATGCACATTGCCTCAAACACTCAACAACACCACAACACTACACATTCTAGTCATCAACAAATCCAAACGCATACACACACACGCTATTACACCACCACGCACACACACACACACACACACACAATCACACACACACTCTTTTCCCGTCCGTCACCCTGAGGAGTCAGGAAGACCTCTGCTGCGCTGGCTTCTCTTCTCCATCTGGAGATAGGAACCGATTAGCCCCCAGGATACATTACTAAGATGCACAAACACTCACAAACACACACAAACACACACACACACACACACACACACACATACACACACAAACTACCTTAAACACATGCATATGTTTAAAAAAAATACAGATAGCAAGAATCCCAGCAATGGTTTCATCAAATAAGAACCTGATCGCCATGGCAACTTGCCTCTTTTACATTGTTTAAGTGCTGTAAAAGTTCAAACTTTGCTCTTATTTATCACTAAAAGCTCAAGGTCTGGCTGACCCAATACTTGGCACACCTTTATTCCTTATAATTCTGCCTCTTTAGGAGTTAGCTGTCTCTCTTTCTGTACTGCATGTCTGCCTCTCTCTCTCTCTCTCGCTTTTTCTCTCTCCCTTTCTCTCTCTCTCTCCCTTTCTCTCTCTCTCTCTCTCTCTCTCTCTCGGTCTCCGTGTCTCTGTTTTCCTCTCTTTCTCTGAGCATGTGGCTGGTGAGATGCAGGGAGTGAGCAGCTGCCCCCCTACAGGGTGATGTTGCTGCTCTGCGCTGGGGCCATGTTGGCAGGCCTCTGTCAATGAACAGCAGGTCCGGCAAACCCCGGCTTCATGCCACAGAGACGGCCATGTTTTCTCCGCTGAGTTTAAGCCCCACTGCTGCACCGCAACACCCCGCGCCTGACAGATGCTTCTGCTCATTATGTGTCTGCGCCTTTGCCTGTGTGTGTGGGTGTATGTATGCATGTATGTATGCATGTGTGTGAGTATGTACTGTGTGTATGTGTGCACTGTATGGGTGTGTGTGTGTGTGTGTGGGTGGGTGTGTGGTTGCGCGCGTGCGTGGAACGGAAAGTAGCAAAAATAGAAAATCATATAAAGATAAACATTTCCTTTCGCCTAAATGACTGCAGGTTTCAATTGAAAGCGTCCCCAGCGACCAATATCACCGACCGGGCCTCTAATCCTTTTGCGGCCGGCCCTGTCCTGCTCAGTCACTCTGATTCCCCGTGAGAGGGGCGCGGCGGAGCGCGGCGGCATCGTCAAAGGGCACTGACTCAGTTCAGAAGGTGATGTGCGTCCTCTTGGATCAGGTCAGTTGTAAACGGGAGGCTGGGAGGAGGAGTCGGACACACACCAGGCTGAAAGGTCACTGCGGTTTGGTCGGAGTCTGCCGAGATACGGGAGGGATGGCGGTAAGATGGCGTGAGAGGGGGAATGGAAAGGGCGGATGGGGGCAGCGGCAGAGTGGATGAAGTGTAGTAGAGAGAGAGAGAGAGAGAGAGAGAGAGAGGGGGGGCAGACCCACGTCACAGCGCTGTATCGCACATCAAACAGCACATTCCAGTCCTGATGAGAGGTCCACCGGCAGCCAGCCCCTGAGGGAGCCTCACAAAGGCACAGCGAGAGCCGCCTTAAGTCACCGTAAGCGCTTACCTCCTCTACACTTCTTAAAAAAAAAATGTGCGTGACTGTAATTCGATGGAAATATGAGCTTTGCGAGCTTTGATCCGACGTCCATGTCAAACGTTCCTTTTTTGAAGTCAATGACTTGCTTAGCCTTGGCCCCCCCACCCCGCCCCGCCCCACCACCCCCACAGCAAGTGCAAAGCCATGGCCCGTGACCGTACATGACTGCCAAGGGTTTGGACTCCGCAGGTCACATCTCACTCCCTGTGCCATGCCGCCCCGCCACACGTGACCCAGCACATCTGCCGCTCTTCCTGCGGTCGCGAGGAGACCAGAGGTCGGGTGGGCCGGCGTGTCGCGGCTTCCCGCCCGTGTGCGAAAGGTACCGCTGGGTGGAAGTTCGGGGAGATCATTAACCCACAGGACCCAGTGTGTGTGTGTGTTCATCCGCAGCAGCAGAGGAAGGCATCAAACGGACCCAGAACTTAAGTAGACATAAGCGCCGTGCGGCGGGACCAAAGTGAAGGAGCTCAGCCCGTATAATTGGCGCTGAATAATGTATAAGGTTAGCGAAAGATGAATACGGGCTCTCTCTCTCTCTCACATCTCTCGTCGTCGTCCACAAGCTGTCCTCCTTCCGGTCGGGGCGTTCCCCTGTTGATGCGGCAGCCTCGCTCACCTGCCGTGAACTTGGCTGAGGGAGCCGCCGCCCGGATCGCTGCCAGTCTGCCTCCGTCAGGTTTCAATCCGCAACCAGTTACTCTGAAGAATACGTTTTGGACAAATGCGGGGCCTCGGGTTTCTCTCCGAGCGCGTTGCGAGTGATTCACAATGAATTCACAATTCAGGAACACCTTGACAGCCAGCGTCTCCTTGATCTAAGGTAAACCACTTGGAAATAGTCACCACATCGCCCCCCTCTGCATTTTGTGTCAAAGAAACTCAAACGTCTTCAGAAGTGGATTAGGAATGAGGTGTTCCCGGCTGGACAATGAACTTTAAAACATGACAGCGGAACAACGATTAACAAAAAACGTTCTGCTCCCACCAAAAGACTCGCACTCACAAACGCACACACACACACACACACGCACACACGTACACAAACACACGCGCTGCTTTGATGAGAACTGAGAGGTAGGAATTAGAGGATTTGTACAGACAAGGCAGAAAGAGGGGGAGTTTGGGAGACAATCAGTGGGCGATGAAGAAAAGCCCACGATGGGCAGAAAAGTATACGCTGCTTTGAAAAGGAATGAAGGTGGATGGATGAAGGAGGAGGTGAGGCGTGGGAGCGTTCTCCTGTCCACGTGTGTTTAAGTCTTGGAGTGTGTGTGTGTGTGTGTGTGTGTGTGTGTGTGTGTTTGTCTGCTGAGTGACAGCCCCAGATTGTGCTGCTGTGGAGGGAGTGGTAGCAGACTGCAACCATCAGACTGCAAGGTGTGTTTGTGTGTGTGTGTGTGTGTGTGTGTGTGTGTGTGTGTGTGTGTGTGTGTTGAGGCAGGGGTGGGGGGGGGGTCTGTCTGTCTGTCTGTCTGTCTGTCTGTCTGTCTGTCTGTCTGTCTGTCTGTCCCTGGGGTAGGGGGAATTGCTTCTGTGCCAATCTGGCAGTGCCATCACCATTCACCCCCTCTCTCTTTCTCTCCTCCTCTATCCCCTAGATGAAGCTGCCGAATACAGACACACACACACACACACACACACACACACACACACACACACACACACACACACACACACACACACACACACACACACACACGCACACACGGAGACCCCAAAGATCCATAAATGACAGATTATCTTAACTGCGAGACCTAATCTAATCCCCTGAGCCAACAGAGCATGACAGACAGAGAGAGAGACGTCAGGAGTGGAATGGTGAAAAGCCACTCAGTCACCAAGCCCAAGTCTCACACTCAGAGCGCGTGCTGTCCTTAAGGCAAATGGAAGTCTTTGGAGGTAATGTGTTTTGGTCTACTCTGCTGCCTGGATAAATTTACAGCACACTGACTATTCAACAGGTGAGGTATTGGCAGACACTTTGCCTGAAACGTCAGAGTATTATAAAGTGATGCAGAAAGACAGCAAGGTATTGTTTAAATATGACACATCATGGACATCTGATTATTTTGTTTTTGAGAAACCCAAAAAGCAACCCTAAGTTCCAGTTAACTACAATCGCCATGTTGATACATTACTGTACTACCAACCTACAGTCTACTTTCTGTATCAATCAATTTAATACATAATCATATAATCATCAATTGAATACATAATTATATACATTCAATTTGTAACTGTGAACTGGGATGAGCTTCTTGGATGATGGAAGCCCAAATTATGCAAACAGTTCATGTGAAGGCCAGGTTTTGTGCGGTCTGGTCCGGCCCTGGTCCGGCTCTGCTCTAGATGACAGGTCTCTGGGTGTCAGGGAGTCCCTGTTCCCTGCAAACCCTCCACTCCATGTTCACTGGGCTGGATGGAGCCACTCAGGTGAAACACTGAAGCAGACTAATGGATCAATCCTCATTTCATCACCCCCACTCCAAAATGAGCACTCCCACACACACACACACACACACACACACACACACACACACACACACACACACACACACACACACACACACACACGTACCCACTAGCGTGGGTAAATACAAAAATGCCCTGCTCGCCTGACATAAATTCAGCATTAGCTGCCGAGACCCCGGGTGTTGCCGTAGCAACACTGCAATTAGCATCGTTGGAGGCCGGGGCCATAAAGCTGGCCCCTGGGGGCCCGGGGACCCTCAGTAATGGCCTTTATGACAGTGCTTACTTCGTCCTCGCTGCACTGGGGATGGCTGGGCGCTCATGGCTCATCAGTTACTGGTCCACTGCTTACAGCTCATTGTAAAGGGAACAGAGAGGAGAGGCAGCAAAGTCCAGGCCAAAACACACCATGCGTGACGCTTCAGTTTCACCTCCTGCCTTTGGTGTTTAACCTTTCACCCCTTAGCGAGAGGGGCTTTGGCTCGGTTTGACCCAGGCTCAGGCTATTCATCCCTGTGTGAGTGTGCAATCGATATTGCCAAAACGTTTGTCTGTGTGTAAATGTTAGCCCCCCTGATTAGTACAGTAACAAAAGAAATATAACTGACTCAAACATGAAACATAGCATAATAATTTTGTATAATTGACTCATTTAAAATTAACACCCTTAGAGTTAATTGACTGGTTAAGTCATCAATACAATTGGCCACAGGGATGTGGGATGACGAAACGTTATTTTTGACAATGTGAACAAAGAAGAATAGGATGAAAATCCACAAGCATTTCCAGCCCAAAATGAATAGAAAAAATTATCAAAATGGTGTGCACTCACGGTTCCCTTTCGTAAAATATGAAAGTCAGCGTCCAAAACAGGTACAAATACAAAGCAATCCAGCCTGGTGACAAACTGTTTGCATGCCACTGTGCACTATGAATAATGTGCGAGACAACCTATCTTCTTCTATCGTATGATTGAGTAGACAATCAGAATGGCAAGTTTCTCATTACAGGGGAAGCGTTTGAAATCCTACGTGTTGCATGCTAACAAGCGGACGGGCATTTTGAAGAGCCTTATGCAGGGGGGTTCAGACCGAGGCATGACACAGCATATCTATTAGCTAGCTCTGTCTCAGCTCCCCCTGCTCGCCTCTGTCTGCGGAGCCATTTAGCTTGAGGAATTCAAAAGGCATCGGCCAGGAAGGGAGTTTAAAAGGCTTTTATCAAAAAACCACGGCAGTCTCACACGGATTAATCTAGTAGTGACAAATCCACCGAGAGAGCGGATAACACCGTGTGTGTGTGTGTTTTTTTTGTTTGTGTCTCTTTGTGGTGCGTGTGTGTAAGTGTGTGTGTGTGTGTATGTGTATGTGCATGTGTGTGTGTGCGTGTGTGTGTGTGTGTGTGTGTGTTCTCCTTATACCACACCAGCTGTGGAGTGGATGGAGGGCCTCTGGAGGCACAGCTCCTTAATCCAAACACACTCCCCATGGGGTTTCAGTTGGACCAAAATTTAATACGTTACTCACACACACCTAGGTGGAGCGGATTACATTTCTTATTCCTCTTACTCAGAATTAAGGCCAAAGGCAAAAATAAAAAGCTAGTGGAAGGACACGACTATCTAACAAAAAGACCAATGGCGTTTAATAGACCCAGACCAAGACCAATGTCGTGCAATATGGGCACCTAAAGGACCAAGACCCCCTTACTATTGTAGATATATGAATTGAGACCATCGCCGAATAACATTACCACTGAGCCTTTTATAAAAGACATTCAGTTTACAAATAGCAGATTAAAGGCTTGTGGTTGAAACGTTTGAACAAGAGGGCCACCACGATGAAGTGAAAACCCCTGATATTACTGCTGATTAAAGTGTTCTTGAACAAAATGCATAACTCGTGGAATGAGAGGGGAGGGGGGGGTAGACTTCACGTGACCTTCTGAACACAAAGCGCCGGCACACGCGTAACTTCAGACCAAGCTGACGGAGGCGTGGCCTTCTCTGGTTATGAGCAGCACGGTGAGCCGTGGCCAAACCGCCGAGGCAGCCCGCAGTGCGGCTGGTCCCTCTGCTGATTAGTGCATTACTCGGGGGGGGGGGGGGGGGGGGGGGGGGAGAGGGGTGTTGACATGGCAACGAAAGTAAGCCTGTGGCGAAATGACCCCGTCCCTTTCTCACCACTGTACAGCTCCGCTTGACCCCTTGAGCGGCCAACGTGTCGGGTAAGAGTCGCTGATGAGCTGCCAGAGGTTAACCCGTGGCTGGCGGCATCTCTCACGTCCTCACACACTGTCGCCTCTGCGATCCAAATAGACCTGCTGAGGTGCTCATCAGCTCCCCTCGTTGCCAGGCCTACAAGCAATATGCAGGCAGGTTTCTTTCAAACGTTGCAGAAATCCCTGGTGCACGCGGAGCTCCATAGCATGGTGTGTGTAGAGATAATAATTGCATCATGCTATCTGTTGGGAAATGGTCACGTGTCATCTTGTGTACCTTTTGACACATTAAGGATCTGCCGTCAAAACATTGCACTGATTTACGTAATAGTAAAGAGTAAAAACCCGGCAATTCATTTGCCCAGTCTAGTTTGAAAATTATATTTATTCACTGATCCGTTCATTTCTCTGCATGCATTCATTAAGATATCCTCAATATAGTATGCAGTATTATTGTATTAATACAGTATTAATAGTGTGATTTGAGGCTAGGTTTGTATGAAGACAAACTAAAGGGCTTGGCAGAGGCGTTGCAGGCAGTGCCTGTTTTTTTTGCCCTCATGTCAATGGACGTGTGTCTGAATGTTACAGGTTTACCAATGAAGTGGCACACGGAGACGTGGCCTCCTGCGCCGCACGCTGCGTCTCCAACGCGCTGCCCCCCCCTCTCCACGCCACACCTCCCACCGCACACTGCTGCGAAAAACAAACCGCTCGCCGGCAAATAACATATTCTGTTTCCAAGTAACAGTTGCCACGGATGCATACTGAACACCCCCCAGCACCACCAGGACTATGAACCAGCCTTGAGGCTACGGGAGCGTGTGCACTGTAAGACGATTAGGACCTCAAGAACATGGCTGTGTCGGCATGCTAGCAGCACAGGGGCTCGGCGCAGGCGCACAGTGCTCCCCCGACATCGGCCAACAGAGCCCCCCACAGAGCGGGACACCAGAGCTCACCTCCACTGGGATAAAGAGGGACAAGAAGAGAGGTCGACGGAAGGAAGAAAGAGAAGGGGGGAAAGTATGACAAAGACGTTTGTCTGAAAAAAATAGGACACGATGTTGACCTGTTTGTGTGACACTGCTTTTGGCTTAGTTTGACCCCTGACATAGAGAACAAGGCCTCCCAGCTATTTGTGTGTGTGTGTGTGTGTGTGTGTGTGTGTGTG
>JAPMUY010004428.1:170000-323225 GCA_026901105.3 Galaxias olidus
CAGAGCCCAGGCAGTTGTTTATCCCGACTGCCTTTTATCCTCGCCTATCACCGAAAAAACTCAGCAGCACAGGGAGAGGTGATATCGCTCGAGCCGGCTGTGGGCGGTAGATAACTTCTGTACCCGCTGTGAACTAAAGTTACCACCAAGACATGGCTGTCAATGCAGGTCTCTGAAACCATGCAGGTTTTGGAATGTAAGGAGCGGTCCACTTGTTTTATTAACCTTTTAGGGAGACGTGGAGGACAGGTCCCAGCGCTCTCTGTCCTCCGGCCCTGAGGAGGCTAACGACAGGTGTGTCACACCACCATCCCCCCCTTCACCTGCTGCACCGAGGGACCCGGGGAGCCAGGGGGCGCTGGTCGCTCCTGGCAACCGCTCGCCACACCTACACCCACCGGAGATTAATGACTGAGGGGAGAGAGGGAGCGCATACACACACACACACACACACGTGTACAAAAAAAAGAATCCCTGGCTGTTCCACAAAGTTCTCAAGCGACCACAGAGTCTCTTCTGCATGACGCTGACGCTCACACCCCTGTGAAGCTCATGCTCTCCGTGGTGCCCCTCCCCGTCAGTGAGCCCCCCCACCCGCTCTTACCCAGACCCCCTCCCGGCTTATAAGATCTGCCCACACAGGGCAACGCAGTTGCCATGGTTACTGCCAAGAAAACTTTCCGCTTTACCCAGCTTCATTAGAATACTGCCGTGCCGCAATTGCACAAAACGCATGCAGTCATTTGCACAGAGGCGCAACTCTAGCATTCGCCCAAGTGAACGCCATTCATGTAGCACTCGCCGCCTAATGGGATGTAATGAGATGTGATCAAAATGTGGACGTCTCTTTGAAGTCGAACCCGGTGAAGTGGAGTCAGTAAAACAGACAGCAAAACAGAAAGTAATTCCAATCTAACGTCATGAAAGACTAGATCACCACCCTTGCAAGGTTGATGGCCCACAGCACCGAGACAGAATAGACTTCTGAAAACTCTATGAAGGTAAAGAAATTTAAACATTTCAAGTTGTATCAAAACATAATGTCAATACAAATTAAACATGTACTGGTGATTTTTTTTGGGGGGGAATGGCAAAACACGTGTCATTCCATTAACAAGCATCATTCCACGGTACGGAGGCAATTTAATTGGCTGTCTGATTAATGCAATGTTGTTTCAGGGTCATGGGGAGTTACTCTGCTAGATCTGAAATCCTAACGAGATTGTGGCAGTGTGAAATAAAAGGTTGAGAAACATGTTTTCCTGTAAAATGAACGGCTGTATTCCAGCAGCACAGCAAAACACTTCAGAAAATTGCTGGCGTGCTTTCAAATTTAAAAAAGGGGATAATTGTGCTCATTTGTATTTTTTCTGCAGTTAAGTGTGTATATTAATCACGGCAGCATTTTGATACATGCCATATGAAAATGCAATAATACATCAATCCCATTCCAAAATGCACAAATGTGATATGGTAATACTAGGAGTTGTCAAAGGATCCAAACAATTAAACAAGTATAGAGTCTAAAAATCCACTGTTAAAGATTTATACGTATATCAACGCCTGCCTGATAATACAGCGCTAAACCTTTAAATTTCCAGCATTTCCACAATTCCTCACACAACTCTTAGCCCACGACAGGAACCCCTGTAGATCATAGACCGATACATTTCTCAGGCAAACGGCTGACAAATGAACCCACCAGACAAATCTCAGATTTGACTAAAATTCACTTCAAAGTGTCAACAGGTGGTCCACAACCGTTTTACCAGTAATGACAGTTTGGACCTGTATGAGGCACCCATTTACTTTTATGCTGTGTTCTGAGAAACGTGTTATGCTTTAGGAGTGGGCATCTGATCTGTCTTTCAAATGACGTACTCCACAGATGCTGATTCCTATTTCTTTGTATGAAAAAGTGTGTTACAGACAATAAACTTTGTGAATACAGAAGAAAAACTGGAGAAATGCTCCAGTGTGCCGTCATGTGTTGACGATGGTTTTCTGTATGTAATGGAGGCAGAGGGAAAGTGCTGCTGCCGTTCTTTAATTAGCGGAACTCCAGCTCATTGGTGATTGGCTACAGGTAGGGAAGTTGATGCTGAAAACAGGAAGTGTGTTTTACCTTTAGGTCTGCACATAGTGGAGTCAGGGCTCTCCTGTTGTGGGACTTCCTTGTCATTTTTCTCTGAAGGGAGAGACAGAGGAGGAGAGAAAGAAAAACAAAGTCAGTTAGCAACAATTAAGAGGTGGCCAGTGGTAACGGGTGGGCTGGTGGGGAATTGAGAGAGTCTAAAATAGATTTTATTTAAAACGTTTTTGCATAGGAGTAAATCAACAGCACATTTTTAAAGCATACATTTTCAGGGGCCCCACAATTTCGGGAAGCACGCCTGAAAGTGATAAATACATTCACCTAAGAATGCACTGAACATACAGAGCACACACACATAGCTTCAGCCTTATCCAAATGAAGTGAGCTGAAGTTTTTGTCCTTATGTTGTTGTTTTGTAATTGATAACAAGCTAATTATTTCATACTGACAGTTTCTGTAACCAGTTCAACACAGCATTATGTGAAATGGTTTCCTTCAATTTGGAAGGAGCTCCTTCAATCCGGAGGGAGCTCGGAGTAGAGCCGCTGCTCCTTCGCGTTGAAAGGAGCCAGATGAGGTGGTACGGGCATCTGATTAGGATGCCTCCTGGGCGCCTCCCGTTGGAGGTATTCCGGGCACGCCCTACTGGTAGGAGACCCCGGGGTAGACCCAGAACACGCTGGCGAGATTATATATTTCGTCTGGCCTGGGAACGCCTCGGGATCCTCCAGGAGGATCTGGAAAGTGTTGCTGGGGATAGGGACGGCTGGAATACCCTGCTGAGCCTGCTGCCACCGCGACCCGACCCCGGATAAGCGGCGGAAAATGGATGGATGGATGGATGGATGGTTTCCTTCAATTTCAAAGTGACCCCAATTGTACTCACTGTTTGTCTGACAAACAAATTAAATAACTTCTGGCTGCTGAGACCAAAAATAATTTGAATCAAAGAGTTGCCTGTTTGAATGCAATCCCTCAGACTCCTCAGATTGATATAGATGCCTGTATGTATGCCTAGCACGTTAGTCATGTAATTACATATTGACATATTGGCAAATGGCAAGCAGGATTATCGACACTGCTGGTACTTTTCATGCCTGAGTAATTGTATGATTTAACAGCGAAACGTACTATAAAGATGGTCCCACGGTCATTGTTAATATAGTTGTTGATGGATATTTATCTTAAGGTTGTTAGCACGCAGAAATCACCTACTACACCTATTCCCATCTTTTGGGGGGGGGGGGGGGGGGGGGGGGTGAATGAGGAGACGGAGCACGGTCCAGGACCATAAGTACCTGGGGGTGAATGTGGAGAGAGTCTAACACTAGAAGTACCTGGGCCAGAGCCTTCCTATTGCTTCCTGCGGTGGCACCGGTCATTGCTTGTCTGCAGTACTGTGTTGAGGATGTTCTACCAGTCTGTGGTGGGCAGTGCAACGTTCTCTGTTGCTGTGTGCTGGGCCTGCAGCCTGAGAGCCGTGGACATCAACAGAACCAACAAGCTCATCAGCAAGGCGGCCTCTGTCCTGGGGGTACAACTCCATCGTGTCCTGGTCACGTACAGGAGCACCTTCGGCCACAGACTGTTACCACCTCAGTGCACCATGGAACGCCACAGACTGATGCCACCTCAGTGCACCATGGAACGCCACAGACTGATGCCACCTCAGTGCACCCTGGAACGCCACAGGAAATCTTTCCTACCGGTGGCCATCAAGCTTTCCAACTCGGCTACCACCTGCCGAGAGATGGGTGGTAGTGACCTGGTTTCTGAGGTGGCACCAGCCTTAGTGTTGGGACTATCATTCTGTGGGATTATTGTAAAACACCAATTTTGAGACTAATCTTTGGACGCTTCACTTTTGCCATGCCACTTTGTGATATGTAGTTTATATTTGAATGTTTTAGTATTAGTCAATTTATTTATGAACCTGATCACAGCACAGATCTGATTTGCTATTGATACTGATATTGTAGTTGATTGTCCTCTATCTCGTTCGATATTGATATTGATCTTTTTTATATATACTGTATATATCTATATATATTGCAACTGTTGCACGTCAATTTACCTCGGGGTCATCATCTCTTTGGTGAAAAAATAGAACAAAGACTCTCAAACCTGAGAAAACTAAACAGTTTGTTATATGAAAGCTGTCTGTGCACCTTTCCATCAAAGGACATTATTTGACCTGCAAGTGATTCCAACTGTATTTTATTCTAACCTGGCTTAATGCTGGCACTGATGTGACTTCATGGCGCCGCTGATTTCATAATCAGCGCCAATAAAGGTGGTTGCACTCTTAACAGCTCCATAAAAATCAATCACGTTTGTAAACCACGCACCAAGAAAACCCTTAAAACGGCTTAACATCTGAAAAGAGGGGGATTGATGTGTTAATGGTAACTGGTTATGTAGAAATCTACACATGATAAATCTTGAAACCGTCCGTATGTTTTTAGATTGGCGCTTCAGTCGTACCTACCGGGGAGAGGGGGGGGGGGGGGGCAGTTTGCCAAGATGGCGCAAGCTAACAACTGGTTAGGTTTCTACTCAATCATGAATCATGAGCTGTTTCACATGAAGAGCGGAGCAGTGGTTACATGTCCCGCTCCCACGTGGTCGACCACCCTCATCTCCCCTGTCCAACGCTACGACCTGCTGACCGACTGTATGCATGAGACAAGCACACACGCTCAGACACCCGCACGCACGCTAAGTGCTGCCAGTGGTAGAATTCCACACTTTCTATTGTAGTACAGCCATTCAAACTCCATTATTATTGGTTCATGACAGCTGACAGGTGTTGCCTCAGGAACTTGCATAATGTTCTTTTATGACTTTTGCATCGATATTTTGGGTGTTCCCTTTAAAACTGTTTGTCACATACTTTTTATATATAGATGGGGACACAATAAATGAAATGATCTGATACTTTCAGTTGTACCATGTTCTATTTGAGAGCTGTTCAGTGTCTCTCTGTGTCATGGAGTTGGCCTTTTGCTACCTGGTTCGCTCTCTCTTTCTCCCTCTCTCTCTCTCTCTCTCTTCTCTCTCTCTCTCTCTCTCTCTCTCTCTCTCTCTCTTTCTCCCTCCATATCTCTCTCTCTCTCTCTCTCTCTTTCTCTCTTTCTCCCTCCATCTCTCTCTCTCTCTCTCTCTCTCTCTCTCTCTCCCCATATTCAAACTTTTTATGTTTACCTCAGTCCCTTCTTTCTTGCTTCAAATCTTGCTCACCTCTACTGTTGTCACTGGTCATATTCTCTTTCTACAGTTCTGCTTCACCCCTCTTGTACTCCAAGCTAATTCCAGTGTATGTGTTTATTTGTGTGTGTGTGTGTGTGTGTGTGTGTGTGTGTGTGTGTGTGTGCGTGTGTGCATTTGTGCTTCCCTCTCTATGACTGTCTCTTTCTTCCACTCCAAACCTTTAACAGCCATAATTGCAATAAATCATGACCCACATTGTTATTCTCCTCACATCTCTTCTCTAGGAGTTTAGAGAGTCACCGAGAGAGAAAGTACAAAGTTTTGTACACGTTTCGGAATCAGGAGGGCCCTCAGACCGTTTGTTTGTGCATGTGTTTGTTACAGAAAGGGTTGTGGACGGCTGTATCTTTGGTGATAATTACCCTCTGTCTCTCCCCGTACAGTACCCTGCTACTAATTGCCATTTCCTCTCTCTGCACGCTAAAAAGGTTGAGGATGCATTTTTAAGCAGGCTGCAGCTATCAATAATTCATACAGAGAGCATCGACAGACAATGTGCGTGTGTGTGTGCATGTATGTGTATATGTGTGTGTATGTGTATGTGTGTGTGTGTTTCATCAGCTTGTTTAATTCCCAATCATGTTCTAATAAAGGTAAGGCCTGATTACATTAATTGCACCAAACTGCATTGTAGCTACAAAAAGGCTTTCATCTTGAAAATAGTATTTGCTTTGTTTCTGCTCACCGGCATACATCGTTCTGGTTCTTAATGATACTTTCAAGTCAATTCTAATTCTGATCTTATCTGATCTTAGCCTCGGCGAAGTGCTAGTTGTTGAACTATGTACATGAAACAGATACACTCACAAAAGCATGCAAGCAAGAATTCACTCTTTATAAAGTCGGGTTAACACCCCGTCTTGCCATATCCCTTCATGAGCTGTGTGACAACATAGACAATCACAAAAGATGACGTATTAAATATGTTTATTTCAGTAATAAACAGATTTAACAAATGAGAAAGAGAGTGAATTTGTATTTGTATGTGTGTGTTTGTGTGTGAGTGTGTGTATGTGTGTGTGTGTGTGTGTGTGTGTGTGTGTTTGTTTGTGTGAGTGACTCACAACTGCAGGCTCTCCAAACCAAAAGAGGATCACTAACGAGGGATGGACCTCATCTGTGTCTAAACGAGGCAGCCAGAAATGCCACTAATTACTGACTCGTGATATGTGTGATGAAAACTGACTGATTACCTTTGTGTGTTGACTCACACGCAGACAAGCCCACACACACACACACACACACACGCACACACACACAGAGTTATCTATCATACCGGCTGACTAAGAAACTTTCTCTGAGAAGTTACGACGGTCATAAATGTTCATCACTGGTAATTGTTTTTGCAATAAAAAAATTATGCAACGAACGTTGAAACTGCTGCCACATAATTGACATTGATCCTCATTAGTTCCATTTAGGGGACATTGTGAGACCTAGATTCATGGTCTACACTTCACAAAGGTCAAACCGGCAGAAGGAGCGATGGATGAAAGAGACAAGGTGGCGGAGTTGCCGCGTAAGACGCAACATGTGCTCTAAGAACCGCCGAAGAGAAACCCCCTGAAGGGGAGAGCGTTAAAGAGAGAGAACAGTGAATGATTTATACACACACAGCGAGCATATGGCACATCCACTGTCCAAAAGCCAACAGATGGAGAGAGGCACCGTGAGAAACAGGCGAAGAGGGGACCGGCATGGGGGAGAGGAGCTAGAACGAGAGAGAAAAAGAGAGAGAGAGAGAGAGCAAGCGAGAGAGAGAGCTTTCCTCTTTTCATCACTTCGCACCAAATCTACCATCAAGGTTGATGTGTAACGATTCTATCCACAGAACCAGATGGGCCGACAGCTTCTGATCGATCCAACCATTCCATCACTTAACATGATAATACTTTGAGGTCACACACACACACACACACACACACACACACAGTGATGAGTCACCATACAGCCATGGATGATGAAGCAGACATGTACCAAACCATCTAGCCAGAGCCAGACATCCTTTGGTTCAGCCTCAAGAGCACAGGTCCTAAGCTGCCGTCCTCACTCTTTCCAGACACCCTATCATTGCCATGAAAGGCCACCTGAAAACCTTGTTTTCCCAACGAAACTGCATTTAAGGTGTTCCAAATTGTTTTAATGCTTCCACAGACTGAAAACTAAGTGAGGTGAATAAAACAAAATCGAAATTGGACTTACCGTTTTATGAAAGCTTGGAGATGTTTCTCGTGGAGCGTCTTCCTGTCCTCTTGTTAAACTATCTTAAAGCTCCTTTGACAAGGATTCCCGTTTTGTCTCGTCACTACGCTTATTTCAGATCATGTGTGGAGTGATGGAGAGCAGGAGACATGGAGAGATGGAGACAGCTGTGAGCTATCAGCTGTGAAAGAAGATGGCTGTCTCCAGTAGTCAGGAGCCACAGGTGGGGGAGATGTCCCTCTGTGTCCCTTCCGCTACTGGAGTCCTGTTGGAGCCCAGCGCATGACGCACGCCTGTGTGTGTGTGTGTGTGTGTGTGTGTCTGTGTGTGGGTGTATGTATGTATGTGTATGTGTGTGTGTGGGTGTGTGTGTGTGTGTGTGTGTGTGTGTGCACAGCTGTCACCCTATATTAGTCCACACCTGCTGGCTTTGGATGCCACTAGTAGCCTGGTACTGGAACATGCACCTTTAGTCAATGGCTCACAGCTTTGTAAAAGACTCCTGGTGACTTCCTGGACCCACTAGCATCGTCCGTGGTCCACAGTGTATGGATGTTAGGCGACATCTAGTTCTCGGTGAGGATGACGAGGGTAGCCGTGATGGTATCATGTCACTGTTCTCTAAGTGGGAAATGCCAGCCTTCTCTCGCTGTCCTCACTGTTTGATCAGATGGAATCCTGTTTCCTGAGGATAAAAGGGCCCGGATAGGCCTCTGTTTCACGAGAACTAAGCGCGGGATGAGAGGGATGAGAGGGAAGAGAGAGAGAGACAGAGAGAGAGAGAGCAGCTTGTCTGTTGTGATCTGACAGTCCTTTGGACTCGACTGGGATGTCTGCATGCTCGTGTGTGTGTGTGTGTGTGTGTAACACGCAGAACGTCATAGGGGAGGCACCTGAGTCACCAGCAGGTTTAGGGGGGCATGGAGTTTTTGAGTGTGTGTGTGTCTGTGTCTGTGTCTATTTGGGGGGAAGGGGGCGTGAGTGACGGGAGGATTCAGAACCTTTGAGCATCTCTCCTGTGCAGGTTGCTAGGTGAGGGAGGCGTCCCCCCTCTTCCCCCCTTCCTTCCCCCGTCCTCCCGACTTCAAGGAGGGACCGCTAATAATGGCAAATAAAATAAAGTCAACAGCGGGAGGCTAACGAGCGCTAATTTTGCTTGCCGCTCTGGCCATGAATTAATGATAGATGACAGCGCCTCCAAGGTAACACGGGGGTGGGGGGTCTGCTGTGAGGTGAGAGAGCGCCCCTGCCGCCCCGCCGAACCCACTTTAGCGCCCGAGCTTAGAGCGCCGTTGTCTGGATACACAGGCACGATGGGGGCCCCTCCGGCAGCCCACACGTCAATATCCCTCCCATCCACTCACCTTTCGACTGGATAGAGGAAGTAACGACTTCTCCGTGTCTGTCTTTGTTCATTCATAGATTCGTTTTAAGGCGGCCTCTCTTTCGTGGGGGGTTGTCTTCCGGTGGGTTCTCGCGAAGCGCCACAAGTTTAACTTCTCTCTCTATTTTGGCGCCCCTCATCCACAGCAGACCTGCCTCTCTTCCTGCCGCGTGTCCCCTCCATTGTCACACTCTGTCTGTTCTTGGAGGAAGGCAGAGCGGGGGGATTTGGCTCGCCTGTTGTCTGTCACATCGGGAGCAGGTCGGAAGCATCAGGCCCACTCCGTTCCACGCTACTCCATCATGACCACGGCTTAATCTGCAGGCTTCAGCACACTCACTCACTCACTCACTCACTCACTCACTCACTCACTCACTCACTCACACACTCACACACACACACACACACACACACACACACACACACACACACCAATAAAAAAACTGCAGCAGAGGTGCTATTCACCCACTTGACATTAAACTTGACATTCAAATTCAGAATCTTATTGTAGCTTCAACAATAGCACATGAAGAAAGTCTGGCCTCTGAAACGGAAGCACGCCCTTTTACAACGAGATGAGTGTGTGTGTGGATGCATACAGTACTGCGCTGGATGTGCAAAACAAACCATGAGGAGGAAGATCACGACACAATTAGCGATAGCGAGTAAGAGTGTGAGAGAGAGAGAGAGAGAGAGAGAGAGAGAGAGAGAGAGAGAGAGAGCACCAGGCAGACGGACAGACAGACAGACCTCAGTGTACAGTGTGTATGGTGCTGAAGGTAAATTACTGCTAACACCGTTTCATTATCTATGTCACAATGAGGGGGTGGCATTTCTCCCCGTCCCCGCAGTCACCGGTAGAACAACGTGAGGGGGAGGTGGAGCAGACCCACTTGCGGGGCAGCATCCTAGGGGTAGAGGGTGGCAGTGTAGGAGGAGGGGTAACAGTGAGAGACAATTAGGAGGACGTGGAATAGAGCCACAACAATAACCTTTTCACATTCCATTCCTTCACTTCCCATCCTCTCTGTTGATCCCACATACAAATGACATCTTGTGTAGAGTGGATGGCGTTAGAGAGATGGAGTGAGGGAGAGGATGGGGTGTCTCTAGCCGTGAAGGAGGTATTAGGAGGACAGAGCCTGAACGGCAGATGTTGAAGGGTCTTGCTCTCTACCTGATAATGACATGTCATTGAATTAGCCAAAATAAACAAATTTTAACTTCTTCATATTTCTCCAACAATTCTAGGCACAAATATGGGACATGCTTTGGAAAATTTCTTGAACGTGCCATCCAATAAGGTAACTATTGTGCTGGGTTTGTGTTATTTTGTATCTTGCTCGAAGCATGGGATGATAAGGTAAATGTGTTTGGGGATTCATTGCAACTGCATCAGCCGCCATTGAAGGCGTATGTCTCCGTCTTTCTCTCTGGCTCTCTGAAAATCTATAACTAATCTGGAAAGGACTGTGAATGGTAATGGTCCAGACCAAAGTCTCATTTTGGACGCTCACCCTCTGTCGTCATCTGGCCAAAACAAGAAAAAACACCATTACCCAGTTGCCATGGTTACACTATCAGTGAAAACACATGCATACCCGTACGCACACACTCACACTCACACACACACTACATCAAACACCAGAGGAGACAATGGGTGGTAAACACCCATTTGAAACCACACACACACAGTACATTCGTGATAGCTGTATTACTTCACAGGAGATAATCCAACGGGGTCAGTATATTTCCCTGCACACTCTGAATATTCAGGAAGATTGTTTTGGTCTGGGTTCTCAGCATTACCTGAACCCTCAGAATGAGTTTTGGTAGATTTGTAAAGACCTAAACGATGACGCTCATCTGTAGTGGATTCCTATGCTGGTACTTGGTCTATGTAGTGAAGAGTCCTCACTCCGTCAACCATCTGATAAATAATGGGAGTCTCTCAAGGTTTTCATGAAGAATGTAGATATAACATACAGAAATGGTGGATGGAATGTCTGCTTCTTCAGAACACCTGACGAAACCAACCAACGAATGAGAAAACACTGAGAACGTTCTTAATCCGGTTTCAAGCAAATGAAAAGCATGGTTAAAGGTAGCCCACCAGGCCCTTTGACGATTCACGGGTTGAGCTATAAGTGTCTTCCCCACCTCATCATCTCAGGTAGATAAGGTTAATGCACTGTCTAATGGCTAGGAGAACCGATGAGACATTTGATGTTAAAGGGTAATTGAGTAGCCCCCCCGTGTGTGTCCATGTGTGTATGTGTGGTTGAAAAGAGAGAGTGTGAGAGAATAAGAGACCTATTTTGCTATAACATGTAGCCCCACCACATTCAATAGATTAAATCACAGCTTTGTTGTGCATTGGCCCACCTAACTTGCCTGTGAGCATGTGTAATATACCTATTGTTATGTTTAATTAAAGGAAAATCAGCATTGTTAATAAGCTAATCAGAGTCCATTGTTGTGTGTATAGCCTAATTCTCAGTGACCTTTAGTGGTAGGACTCTTGCACCATAGTAAATAGTGTAATAAATAATTACCTAAGAACTCGGCTAACCCACTCTCCAGCCCCCATACAGAAACGTCTCTTCATGTTGTCGTGTTTGTGGTACATAACGAACGTATGTGCTGGGTTTTTGTGATGCTCTGAGGCCGGTCTCTTGACAATAAGCAGTGAGCAGATCTACGTTATCATTCCGCGCCCTGGGGCGTCGGGGCGAAGGGTTGCTGTGGAAACAAACCCCTGCGTCGCTGTCAGAAGCATTACTTATTTAAGACCACCGGTTATCAACAGAGGGAAACAAACTTCAATTATACCGACTCATACAGGATAACTAGCACAATGTAAAAGAAAACACACGGTGTCACCTTATTTTGTATGCCACGTCGCTTGTTTCGAAGTAACAACAATGGTATTGGTCAAACTATAGGGGCGACAGGAGCTCTGTGGAATCCATTCTGTGAACCAAGAAATATCCTAACAAAATAAGGACCATAACGACGATAAGGGTCTACACACTCAGAGCAGGCCCATTGCTTTTGCGTCAACCTGGTTGCGTGGCAAGATGTCCAAAATCAATGACAGAACAGAATGTTATTGATGTGTTTATGGCAAGGCTCCTTGGTCAATTGTGTTGCTGTGACGCACAGCTCCTGTACTCTCAAGAAGTAGGATGGCTAAGGGCTACCACCCACACAGCACGAACAAAGTGTTTTTAACCACATTAACATTACCTTACATTTGCAGCCTATTTTCAGTAGGCCTATCCTAAAAACATCATGAGATCATTCATAAAACTTCTATGTAAAGGCACTCCCATTAAAAACAATGTTCATGTCACATGGCAATTCCCTTAAAGCAAGAACGGGAGGACAGTGCTTCGGATTCTATTCTGTCGACTTTGCTAAATTTATCTCCCTCCTTTTCGCCTGCAAAGCACTATTAATTTGATAGTTTATGTAGATTATAGTCTATCATTTTCAGTATTTGTTTCTTTCTTGGCATCAGCTGCTTGATTGTTAAATCACTTTGTTACAATATTAAGAAATTGGTGTACAGATAAAGGTGCATTATTAATACTGAGTACTAATATTGAGTTTTAATGCCCAGGGGAGATAATGGGGTCAAATATTGGCTGCAACAGAGCTGAGGATGCATAAAATGTTTAGACCAGTTACTTAATGCAGTATATTCTCACAACCTGACTGAAAAAAAGTTCATAAGATTTCTTTTGGAAGCAATTCCAGCTTTTCATATTGCAGTCTGAATGTTTTCTTAATGACTTCAATCAATCACAAACCATACCCAGTCTGGTTAAATCATGTATGTTAGTCCTCTACAGAAAATAGACCATACAACCAGCCCTAGATTAAAGCCTTGTCCTTGGTGTTTGAGTAGCCTCAACAACGAGGCAGTCATATAACGTCAAGTCAGAGCCCAATCCTGCCCCCTGGTGCTATGTTGAGGTACTAGCTTGGCTTCCTCTTTGGAAAGTAGTTTGATGACGCTTACCCCTTTGAAGCCAACGCTGGATCTATGCTGCAACAACATTATTAATAGACCACAATGGCAAGAAAAACAAATAGTCACCAAGTACAAATGTTTATTGACTGTGACATTTCGGACGAACATTGAGGATTGTCCACATTCTGTCATAGACGAATAAAATTTTGAAAAGCAGTAATCAAATAGTTACAAAACACACAAAACAGAAAAGAAAAGGCACTGTCTCAGACACACAGTAAAACACAGTCACTAACAACCAAACAGCCTACTATGTCTTATATCCATACCAACGACTCCACCACACTTGCAAAACTCACACGTAAGTTAAAAATGGTATTGTGCACCTCAACAGCATCATAATGAAACCGTACTTTCGCATTTACAAAAACTTTTCCTTGTAACAATGGCACAGTGGTTAATAGGCAGCTAGGACAACATACTACCACACAGTCACACAAAAACGGCAATGAGATAACTGCTGCTGCTTAATGGGGGAGTCCAGCTCACAAGTCATTATGCAGCGGCCTAGCTCAGAAGAAGTCTAGATTTAGCTGTTTGGCCCATTGGTGATCCGTAGCACTGTGGTGTTGAGAGCTACATCTGGAGATTCAGACTACGAGGAGCGCCAACACTTGGCTTTGGCACTGACACACTTTATACAGTCACTAAATGTTGATCCAACAGAGGAGGTAAGCAAACAGCCAACCTAGTTCAGACCATGAAAGGAAGGTGTTCAAGGCAGGTCCTCCGCACGTGTCGCCGGCCCTGGAGACCGCCGGTGTTTCCAACCCATCAAATAAATAAGGCATAAACAAGAAGCCAAGCGCCGCGTTGAAATTCACCTCGGGAGATGAACGCGCCCGTTCTTTGTTCCACACCTGCGCGCTGACGGGAGACGTTGACAACCCCTTTTGAGTTTCAGGAAGCTGCTTCAAATGAAAGGCCCGGGGACGGGCGGTATGAGAAAAAAACAAAACAGCGGCATACATTGGCATCGATAATCAAAGAAGCTTTCAATCGCCTTCTTAGAGAGCTTTCTTCGCACGGAGACAGAAAATGCACGTGTTTATCACACCGGAGGAGGACGGAGGTAGCAGACTTTGTATCATGAAGGAAAAAATCCAGGAAGAGCTTGGTAAGCAAGGACGGCACTGACGAGCGGTCATCAAATGTTGACAAACGAGACGCTATGCTGCTGCAGTTTACGCCACCTGTTTGTTGTTGACAATGGATTGGGGCCTCCACGGTAATTGTTTTGGGTGTTTACACACACTAAACTCGACCCTCTTTGGTAGTAGTTTTCTTAGTTGGGCCACGGCAAATAAATATGGTATGAAGTTGTTGCACGGCTCTTGTCTGTTCCATTTGGCAGATAAAGGCACGTTGCTTTTGGAGGAAAGTGCATTTCTTAAACGGATCAACACCTTGCTGAACACAAAACACAACAGCCACACTCACTCACTCTCATCCACACTCAATAAAATACCCCCTTCTCCAGTTTCGTAAACATCTTTGCCACAATAAATTAAAGTTCAGCAGTTCACATTCAAATCGCTGGCTGGTTGAGTGTTGTTTCTTTGCGGTAGCTATGTTGTGTAGTTCACATTGGTCACTGGGGGCCTATGATTGTTTGGAGCAGCTCCAGGTCTCGCCGGTTGTTTTTGCCAGACTGGGGGCAGCCACAGGCCTCCAGGCCCAGGGGGAGGTAACGCTCCTGAAGCCCCACCACCTCCTCACCCTGGCCGGCCAGTAAAGAGACCCATGGGGGTGGTGGGGAGGAACCCCTTAGGAAGCCCCAGACCACCAGGCTCTCTGAAGAGGGAAAGAGATGAGTGTGTGTGTGTGTGTGTGTGTGTGTGTGTGTGTGTGTGTGTGTGTGTGTGTGTGTGTTATGATGGAGGAGGTGAGAGATTGAGATAGCAAATACAGACAAATAAACAAAGGAGTTTCCACTTCATGGATTCTACATACATAAGACATCTGACAGAGAAAGCCATGGGGAAGGCAGTGAGTGAGTTTGAGAGGCACCAACCTTTGCTGTGCAGAGCAGCCGCCTTGGCCATCCCCAGGGGCACCAGATAGGGGGCCACACCAGCCATCCCCTCAGGCTGGCCCCTGGTGGCTAGCAGCACCACTGACCTGGACACGAGGAAAAACCACCCATTAGAATCACCCAGAAACAAAGGACACACCACTGTTCACACATTTACAAGTGTTGTGAATGAATGCAAGAATGAAATAGGACAGATACAATATCAATGCTTACCTTTTTGGAATTCCCGTTTTCAAATGCTGCTCCAGTTTGGCGTCCATTTTGGAGAAGGTGGTCTTCTTGGTGACTTTGCCCGAGCAGGCATCTACAGTGACCAGGAGGAAACCGGGCTGGGAGAGGGAAAACATCTCCCCGTTCACCTGAGACAGCACATGGTAACACACACAGTTACCTTTATATCCACAGCATTTACACTCAGGCATGGGTTAGAAAAATTACCAATTTACTTTGTTCTCAACCACAACAACAGATAAAGCCATGCAAGTGTTACACTAAAAAAACTATCAACTTCTCCGTAGAAATATTTAGCAGACTCTCTTATTCTTTATGGGATTTCAACACTTTTAGTCCACCGGTCGGGCACTCACAGTGATGAAAGCCTGCTGGTCTCCAGCCTGGAGCTCTCTGCTGCTGAGAGACTTGATCTGGGTCTGGAGGTACGAGTTCCAGGGGTCACTGGAGAACACCAGCTACAAGGACCAAACACACACGGTAACATTTGTGTTACCAATTTGAGGCCTTTTCGCCCTGAAACTATGACCTGAGATCTCCATTTTAAAGGAGTATGGACTCACTTTGACCAACTTACAAAGCAAGGTCAAAGTCAACACAGTCGAGTCCTGCCAACCAAAGTTCAGCCAGCTCCTTTAACTCGGACTTTGTACTCTTTTCCCTGGGGCAGTGTCTACTGACCTGCGAGGCGCCCCATTTCTTGTCAGGCTGGTTGTTGAGTGCCGGCATGGGCACGGCGGCGGAGGGAGGCTGGCTGTATTTGGGGTAGGCCTTGGCCGTGCAGTTGCACGTCTGCTTGGAGGCGCTGGTGGCCGTGACCTTCACCCTCTCACAGCCCTTGGCGGAGCAGTAGCTCTGCCCCTCCCGGCCGTGTCTCGCGCTCAGGTACAGCCACAGCAGGCTGGGGGGAGAGAGGACGGAGGGTTAAGTACGAGAGCACAAGAGACAAGGACGACGGGCAGAGAAAGAAACAAATCAAAAAAAAAAAAGAGAAAGAAAATAAAAAGGCGCTGGAACAGAGAGAGAATGAACATAAGGAATAGAGTGCTAGGGAGCCAGCCAAAGGGGAGAGAAGGATTCTCAGAAAATAGAGAAGAATGGATTCTGAGAAAAGGCAGCGAGGTCTGATGCTACGGGGCTCTCCGCACTCACCCAACGGCGCGGTCGAAGAAGTACTTCCTGTCCTGGGACCTCTTGTCCAGCTCGGCCAGCGACCCCACCGTGCCGTAGTCCGCCATGTCCTCAAACGTGTTGCTCTGGCGGTCGTTGATGTCGGCCATGATCTGGAAGGTGGCGTCTGATGGGTAGCAGAGTCCCACCCTGACCCAGTCCCCTCTAGTGGGGGTAGGAGAGAAACGAGAGAGAGAGAGAGAGCATTAAAGCAAGTATCCATATGCATAGATAGCCACCAGTATGCTACATTAGGTGTGGTGCGGCGCGCACGCGCACGCACGCACGCACGCGCGCACACACGCACACACACACAGATTCCCACAGGGACTGACTTGTTGAAGTTGATGAGGGAGAGGACTATCTCCCTGGGGGCGGGGCCGTCCCAGTGTAGTGTGTAGCTCTTGCTCATCATGAGGACGGGCTGGTACTGTTGCGACGGCGCCCCCTGGCTGCTGATGCCCCGGAGCAGCAGGGGAGCGGCCGGGTACTCATCCCTGCTGATGGACAGGCTGCGGGCCGACGCCCCCTGGGTTCGCATGTACACCTACATTGAGAGGAAGAGGAGGAGGAGGAGGAGGGTGGATAGGAAATATTAGGCTGCCTGAACGTACAAACACGACGATAGGCAAACCTTTTGACACGTGCAACAAATTGCATTACTATTTAATAACCGCATCGGAAAAATCCCCTGCAGTCTGTCGGGAACAGACACAATGGTAAGCAGCAGGTCGCGGGCCCTTACCTGGGCGTAGGCTCCGCTGCAGACCGCGGCGTTCCACCGGCTCACGTTGACACAGTGGGGGTGTTGGATCAGGAAGTTGTCGGCGCGGCCCACGTACGCGTCGCGGTAGCCCGTCACGGAGCCGTCCACGTCGTGGAAGATGGAGTTCTTGTCCCCGTCCAGGTCGTTCTCCTCGAACCACTGGCCCGGACGGCCAAAGAACGCCCTCAGACCCACCTGGGGGAAGAGGAGCGCGCGAGACTGGCTACTTTGGATTATAGCGTTGGAAAAACAAACCACTTGTATCTGGTCAAACAAACGACCCTAAAAGAGAAGGAGCCAGCACAAGGCTAAATCTAAACAACATATTGTAGTTTACATAATGAAAACGGGAAATCATTTGTGTCAAATCTGGATGTGTGGTTTCCAGATGTATTCATCGTGGGAACAGTGAACAATCCCATCTCCTGCCACTAGAGGGCAGCACAGCTCTAACCACCACCCTCCTCCCTCTGCACGGGGTCTGGTCGTCCTCCTCTCTCCCTTACCGCCACTTTTTCCAGAAGGTGCCAACTCGGTAAATCTGCTCTGCGAGCTGTGATCCGAGATCCACACACAGATGGAGACGGGCAGCCAAAGAGGAAACAGATGCAGAGGAGAGGAGCCAGAGAGAGGGAGGCATGCACATAGATAGAAAGAGGCTGAGATAGATGGCAGAGAGAGACAGAGAGAAGTGGGGGGGGGGTCAGAGGAGAGCGAGCGAGAGCTATTGAAAAGCAGTCCTCCTTTAAAGGAAACAACAAAGCCATCAACTGAAGCTGTGGATCTGATCAATAACCCCTCGGGGACATCATCCAGATCGGATGTCTTAGGTCATATCAGAGACGAGGATTTGGGGACAGACATACAGAGATAAAAAGAGAGTGCGAGAGAGAATGGGGGGGGGGGGGAGAGAGAGAGGGAGAGAGAGAGAGAGAAAAAGCAGAACGAGGGCGCAATAAGCTTGACTGACAGGCTAGGCTTTGTTTAAAGCGAGGCCGAGCTGGGGAGCTGCTGATGCAGGCCGAACAAAGAAAAGAGTCCCACTGACATTTGGCTGGCCGACTGTAAGACATGCCTAAGACGGCGTGCAGGAGACTGGGCCTTATCGAGGTGACCTAAGGGAACGCACGTTAGAATGATCCACGTGTGTGTGTGAGTGTGTGTGTGTGTGTGCGGGTGCGGTGTGGTGTATTTGCGGTGTGGTGTATTTGTGGTCCGTTATGTTTGTGTGATGGTGTATGTGGAGTAAGTTAGGAGGGTGTGTGTGTGTGTGAGTACTGTGTTGCCAGTGTGTGTATGTGGAGTGAGTTAGAAGGGTGTGTGTAGAGTGCCGTGTCTGCAGTGTGTCTATGTGGAGTGAGTTAGGAGGGTGTGTGTAGAGTGCTGTGTCTGCAGTGTGTGTATGTGGAGGGGGTTAGGAGGGTGTGTGGTGTGTGTGTGTGTGTGTGTGTTGAGAGTGTGGTGTGTGCATGTGGAGTGCGATCAGAGGGTGTGTGTTGGTGGGGCACTCACCGTGGGGTGGAAGCTGAGCTGGGACAGGTTGTTGCGGGGCGTGAGCTGCCAGCTGTTCTTCAGGTTGAAGCCCACCGCGCTGGCAAAGCGCTCCGCCGTCGGCACGTAGCCGCGGAACGTGCTCCGGGTCAGCCGCACCGGCCCGTCGTAAATCTGGAAGCCCCGGATCGGGAACGTTCTGGGGAAGCATACGGATATTCTCGTCTGAAGCGGGGAAAACTTTACAGAGACGACTCACACAGCATTTGCCTCGTAACGTGGACGCCCTACAGCTTTACTCAAGATGTAGGACGGCATAAATTACATGATGCGACACTGACGCTTCCGTGTGACCGCTGACGTGCCAGTCCCTGCACTTTGGGAAACAGTAGCTAGCATTGAAGTCCAGCTGCATTTTACGGCGGAGCTTTAACGGCGTTCTCAGAGACCATTTTCTCCCGGCTCCTCCCCACATAGTTGCAGCGCGGCGGTCTCTAAGGAGGTCAGCCGGTGAAAGCAGTGAAAACACAGGCGCCCTGTAGTCCCGCTGTGGTCGGGGAACGTGGTCCGCGGTCGTTAAACTCCGAGAGTGGTGACGGTGGTCACCGGGGGGGGGGGGGGGGGGGGGGGAGCAGGGCGGTCGCCACGGAGACTGGCGCAGGCTCCGATTCGCTTTGTCTTTAACGGCCCTTCAGAGATGGCGAGGCAGGAGGCCCAGAGGGGACGTAAAGCCTCAAACTCGATCCGATAAAAACTGCCCCGGCTGGCATGGGCCCTGTCCTGCGTGCCGGCCTGCTCCCATGGACTCTCTCTCTCTCTCTCTCTCTCTCTCTCTCTCTCTCTCTCTCTCTCTCGCTGCAGTTCAACACTAACAGACGCGTGGGGGGTCGATGTCCTACTCGGCCTGATCATCTTTAAAAGTAGTGTTACACCTCGCCTGGGACCGGCCAACCCTTCAGCCGACTGTCACGCTCTCGGTGAGGCCGAAAAGAAACCAGTGACCAGAACAGAGGGTGGTGACTGTCAGCGCTATCATTCACACCATCGCTGTGTGATCAACGGGTGAGCTGAGTCATCAGCTTCTGGGGAGCTTCCAGAGAAGTGAGAAACCGCATGAATACTTCAGAACACGGGAAGGAAGTTGGTCAAAAAAAGAGAACTACTTCTGACGCGTCATATTTCTATAACACCTTCTCTGTACCCGTTTCTCCGCCTCTATCCGCCTCTACCCCCTTTCCTATGACTATGTGCCACTTCCTTCCCTCCCTCTGTTCCTCCCTCCGTCGTCCCTCCGTCACCTGTTCCTGGGGAGCGTCCTCATCTTGCCGTCCACCCCGCCCAGGCCCCAGTACTTGTTCTGCCCGCCGTTGGAGCCCTGGTTGCGGCTCTCGCCCACAAACAGAGACTGGAGGACCTCCTGGCTGGAGCCCTCGTCCTTGGGGTAGCTGCCATCGCTGGAGAGATTCAGAGAGAGAGAGAGAGAGATTCAGAGAGAGAGAGAGAGAGAGAGAGAAAGAGAGTGTGAGAGAGTGTGTGAGAGAGAGAGAGAGAGAGAGAGAGATAGGCAGGCTAAGTACTTAAGCACACATTCTCTCATTCTCTATGACCAAGCCTAAAAAATACACACAAAGAAAAGAAGACGGTCAAAATAATCTGAGGGGATGCGACATGAGCATCAAGTTCCAACCTGGCAAAGGAAAGGCCCACCCCGTTGTCTGCAAACCTGAAACCAAAAGAGAAAGCGTGTCATCCTAAACCCGAGAATCCATGCGTCACTGCACTCCCAGGAGGAGTCACTGGCCACGTGCCTCCCCAGTGTCCTCTCACACACTCACCCAGAGTTCTGGATGACGATGTCCCCGCCCCGTATCCAGGCCCCGTGGTCGTTGTTCTTGAAGGACACCAGCGTGTCTATGAGCGCCGCCACGCGGGGACGCTGGGGGTCTGCGTTCTGGTGCGGCCGGAACCTGTGACGGCACACGGGAGGGAGGGGGGATTGAATCGTCGAAGGCAGCCCGACGCAGGAGTCACAGCTTACACACTCCGAGAAACAAACAGAAATAAAAAAATCGCCCCAAGCTCTCACACACAAACAAACACGTATATAAATTTTTATACGCGGAATATAATATATTGTACACGTTTTGACTGTAATGTATATGCAAAGCACAAACTCCAGCGGTTTCACATTTAGAAACACAGCCTTCTTTCATTCATCCACAGATTAATGCTAAAACACACAGTTTAGGTCTACCCCCAACACACACACACACACACACACACACACACACACACACACACACACACACACACACACACACACACACACACACACACACACACACACGCACACACGCACGCACGCACACACAGTGTGGCCCCGTGGTCTCGGAGGGGGCCAGACCGTTTTTTCCGTCCGTCTATCGGAGGCGGCTGGTGTTTGGACAGAGAAGCCGCCGGCTAGGGAGCCTTGTTTGCTCAACACGGAGCAGGCAGACCCTCCGCAGCTGTGCAGTGTGGCAGTAGTCTGGACGGGAGGCTACTGGAGGGCCCTGCTGGACCCCCCGTCTAGCCTGAGGTCTCTGTCTCACACACACACACACACACACACACACACACACACACACACACACACACACACACACACACACACACACAAACCTAGCGTTGTTGTCCAGACAGAGGTACTCTCGGGGGTCGGCGGCGGTGGCGTTGGTGGTCTTCACTCCTTTGTCGATGAACAGCCCTGCCTGGGAGAGAGACTACCGTTAGACTAGACCAGGCTGTATAGAGAAAGAGAGATTACCGTTAATCTGGAAGTAGACTACACCAGGCTGTGTACAGAGAGAAACTCCTGTTATCGTTATGAAGAAAACTAGACCAGGCTGTATAGAGAGAAGAGAGAGAGAGAGAGAGAGAGAGAGAGAGAGAGAGAGAGAGAGAGAAAGGAAAGAGAGAGTAAGACATCATTCTGGTGGATACTGTACATTGTAGAGCAGCTGTGCTATTCTAAACGTTACGGAGCTGACTGGTACTGTACAGATGTGTGTGTGTGTTTATGTGAAGGTATTTAAAGATGTCTGCCTGCCTGTGGAAACGGGAGGCCGGTCAGCGGGCCACTATAACGGGGCTATAGTAGAGCTGAGCCAGGGGGACCCCCTCCCTCTAAAAGAGGCTCTTGTGGTCGGAGCGGACAAAGACCTCACAGTTCACCTGCCCTACTTCTCCTATTCACACACGGCCACAGAGAGCTATTGTGGAGGCGTTCGGCTTGTACTGTGTGCTGTGTGTGTGTGTGTGTGTGTGTGTGTCAGTCAGTGCGCGCCGGGTGTGCCGAGTGTGTGTGTGTGTGTGTGTGTGTGTGTGTGTGTGTGTGTGTGTTTGCGCGCGCGGCCTTTCCAAGTTGTGCCAGTCCACGCTGGCACGAGTCGAGCAAGTGCTCGGAACGATCGGAAACCCTCTTGTGCAACGCTCTCAAAAAAAAGCCCCAAAAGAACGGAACGGGCCGCATTAAAAGGTCTCCCCGCGGAAAGATCCAGAAGCTTCGCTGGTAAACAAGAGCTGTTGTTGAACGCCAGGGGGGGTGGGGTTATGGAGGGGGGGGGGGGGGGGGGGGCTTTGCACTGTTTTGTGGGGGCAGTTTGTGCGGCGGGACTGGGCGGTGGTGGAGTGGGGGGTACCTTGAAGTTGGAGTGCACCCGGTTGTTGTAGAAGATGCCCAGGGGGGTGAGCTCCGCCTTGGTCTCCGGGACCCGGCCGTGGGAGTCGCCCGTCGACATGCTGTGGAACACGTACCATATCCCCGCGTCCTTTGGGGGGAGGAAAACCACAGGATATTGGACCGGAACAGACACCAAAAGCTGGACCCAAAATGACCCCCCACCCCCCGTCGAGGCTCATCTTGGACCCCATCTAAGCTGCCTGGCCTGGGACGGCCTCCACCCTGCCCTCCCTGGTTAAAGCTAGTGAGGAGTTCAAAGCGGGGGGCCATGGATCCTTAGCTTGTTGTCCTAGTAGCTCCGCACACTAAGCCCTATTTCATTGGGGGATTTGTCCTTTTATGAGCATGTAAACCTTTCATTAAAAGCCTGGGAAGCCCTAAAGCTTCCTCTAGACACCGGGATGCCACTCCCCGCAGTGGGAAAACATGGCTGCTAAGTCCAGTAGCCGGAGAAGGATTGGTCAACAGCAGAACTAGCTGGTTGCTGTGGTTTGGACGGTCTTTACCTGAGATCCAGCGGCAGCGTTGCTTATGAGGTTGTTGTTAGGGTTGGCAATCCAGAACGTTGAGACCGCCCTGGAAAACACACACACACACAGTTAATAAAGGTAAGGTCCGTCCAGGAGTATCCGATGGAAAGTAGCTGGTTCTTACTATGTAATAGAGGCACAAGAGAACACAGAACCCTGTTCTCCCCAATATTCCACCTCTCCAACATAAATCCCTGCACGAGCCAGGGAGGGACAGCTCAGCCAACACACACACACACACACACACACACACACACACACACACACATACACATATACACCTAACTCCACTCTCTAAACATCCCGCTGGCGTCCCAAGCTCCCAAACGGAGGCCCTCTCCCCCTAGCACCCCCCTCCAAGAAACACATCCCGTGTAGTGGAGCAGTTTGTTATTCCAGGGATTAGACTGGTGCACCACTATCCCAGCCTGTGACCTCTGACCCCTGGACATCCTCCTCCTGCCTCCTGTCAGCTCTTTTCTCTCTCTCTCTCTCTCTCTCTCTCACACACACACACACACACACACACACACACTCACACTCACACACTCACCCCCACCCACTCACCCACCCCTGTACTAAGGTATATTCGCAGGAACTGGACAGGTTTAGAAGTCACACTAGTGCAGACAACGGGTCAGGTCATAGCTCTACTGTCCCTGGAGAGCCTTCCATTAACCCCGCATGATGTTCTGTCAAAGTACAACACGTGACCCACCCCCCCTCCTCATTTCCTCCTCCCCCCTCTTACTTGCACTCTGTGCTGGGCGAGGGTGTGTATCCGGGGTACACCTTGTCGCGGATGGCGGTGCAGAGGGAGTCGTTGCGGTCGGTGGGCAGCAGGGTGCCGGGCCGGGTCAGCAGGCCCAGGTTGTGGTAGAAGGTGTTCCTCTGCTCGATGCCGTCCTCCAGGAAGAAGCAGTGGCCCAGCGTGTCGTAGCCCACCGTGTCCCTCACCTGGACCGGGAGGGGGGGGGGGGGGGGGGTTGGGGGGGTGGACAAATAGGATGTACCACAATGTCAAAGGAAGGCTGAGAGAACGACTGTGGTCACATCTCAAAAGACTGGGGAGGAAACCATTGCGGCAATGCGGAATGTACTGTATAAAAGAAAAGGGTTTCTTCATTCGAGTGCCGCACAACATCTGGGCTTTGGCACAATCAACTGACTTCTTTAAGAATTAGTCAAATCTCTCAAATGTAGTAGAACACAACACAGCACGAGGTCCCTGTTTCAGACAACCTCCGTGTTGTTCTTACGTCGGAGGAAGAGGAGAAACGCCAAGAGGCTGAAACAATGTTATCGGAATGTTGGGGAATTCTGCTTCCTTTATACCATCCTGATACACTGTCTTTTATCAGCGAGCCTTGGAGGCAGGAACACACACAAACACGTGTGATTGAGTGGTTTAGCGAGCATGGTTGTGCGAGGGAGGGAAATTACTTCCTCATGCCACTTGTGTCCTGGTCCGAAAAGTGCATTTATTTCCCTGGAGCTGTAATGAACTTACTGTCAACGTCGTAGAGTGACGCTACAAGGAGTCTAAATGTGGGGCTTTTCGAGGGGAAGGACGACCTAAAGAAGAAAGAGGATGTTGCAAAGAACAAGTAGGGATGACCGCCGTGATTGACATGTAAACAACCCCCCAAAACAAAATCAGATGGTCCTCCATGATTTCCTCGGAAACAAACAAGTGCACGTGCATAGAGACACAACCTTTAATACAACAGGAAACACACACACACACACACACACACACACACACTCGGTGCAAACACACACACACACACACACACACACACACACACACACACACACACACACACACACACACACACACACACACTCGGTGCACACTATAAAGCAACAGCAAACACACACGCATACACTCTGTGTACACTATGCATATTGAAAAATCCAGTTTTCTTTCACTTTATCCCTCAAACCACAAATAATCACCACCACACAAATATGTGTGAACACAAACACACGTCAACACACACACACACACGTCAGTGAACCCACCAGCAAGCCGTTGGTGGCGTGCACGGTGACGCAGCGGGAGAAGGAGTGGTGGATGGCCAGGCCCTCCACGGAGGTGGGCTCCATGTAGCCCCCGCCGCGGCCCACCTCCCCGCACAGGTGGAAGTGCAGCGGGTAGCGGCCGCGCTCGGCCTGCTGGCCCAGGTGCTTCAGCTCCACGTGGGACAGGTGCACCGAGGAGAAGTTCCCCTGGATCTGACAGACGGACATAGAGGGTGCAAGAAGAAGAAGAAGAAGAAGAAGAAGAAGAAGAAGTGAGGTAAATGAAATGGTGCAAGCCCCAACTGAGGACACAAAGGAAATGGTGAGCAAGCACGCACGCACGCGCACGCGCACACACGCGCGCACACGCGCACGCGCGCGCACACGCGCGCACACACACACACACGCACACACACACACACACACACACACACACACACACACACACACACACACACACACACACACACACACACACACACACACACACACACACACACACACACACACACACACACACACACACACACACAGCCCCATTGGCAAACAGAGGCCCACGTATACAGTACTCTCTTGGAGGTCTTTTCATGAGGCTGGTCTAATCATCACTGCCTGGTTTGCATTAAAGGAGCCATTGGCCAATCCATCCAGCAAACAATAAAACTGAATCACACACACACATACACTCTCAACACGGAATAATTCAAATGCACACTTGGACAGAGTTTCGGAGCTGAAGAATGACAAGGGTTTTTTATTTCCATTCAGCATATGGGGGTGGCTTAGCTCAGACACTGGGAATGTTATTAGGTATTTACCTCTAGAGAGAAGGAGCTTTACACATTATGGCAAACAAATGTTTGACCAGTTGATCGCCACACCGAACGGATGTGTGTATGAAGGTGTGTGTGTGTGTGTATATATATGAGGGTGTGTGTGTGTGTGTGAGTGTGTGTGTGTGTGTGTGTGTGTGTGTGTGTGTGTTTAATGTGTGAGGGACGGGTAGGCGTAGCCACACATCTGTTGGTCCGCGGGCGCTGATGTTGTGACGATCTTTCTGTGGAACCTCATTGTTCCGATATGTCAGAGCGCGGTAGTCCCATTCCGGCTGCTTTCCATTCCACTCGTGTTCTACTGTTACGGTCCGACATGGACTTAGCTCATTAACGGGGTAGCAACATCGCTAGTCTCCAAAGATTACTGGCAAAGCCTTTCTATACAACCCAGACCTGTCTCACTGTATCAATGGGAGTTTGTCAGCTCTTACCCCACTGAGGGTGCAGACATTTTAAACTGTTCATTTACCGTCTGTATTCCATTCTTCCCTCACCAAAAACATGTTGGTTAAGGACATGTCAGATCATATTTTGACTCTATTTTGGATTCAATTTTGGAATATGTCAAATAAGTCACGGCACAATTGTCAAGCATAGCCCAAAGCGGTTAGCGGACCATAAATCTGTTCAGCCAGCAGAAGAACAACCACAAAGCACAGTATGATTACTGCATACACATTAGGAATAGATTAAGAATGAATTAAGAATCAGCGCATCCATTTGACAAACTCAAATAACATTAGGCTCAAAGAAAGCACCGACGCCGTCACGCACCCCTATCACTTTGTGAACTGCCCGGTGCCACAGCGGGACCAAAAGCTTCAAGTCTTAAGCCTTCTAAAATATATATATACACGTGCGCACCACACAGTGCGTTATGCCTCTCGGGGGCCGCGTTTCCTTCTCCAGGAGGACAATAAAGAGGAGACGGAGCTCCAAGACGCGCAACATTTTACAGTGGCGGAGCGCGTGTCCCTGTGGTGCAGGAGAACCGTGGAGCTGTATATCTGTCAGTCTCACAGCGCATCCAGCACATCTGTGCACTGACTGGAGAGTGCTCGCACAGAGCCCATCTATCTCCACAGACCACGCTGGAATGGCTAGGGCCCAAATCGTAGGCTAAGGGAATGAAGTTTAACGATTGTGTACCGGAAGGCACGCTGGCGTCATATTATTTTTTTTTATGACAATGTCCAGCCAAGTACAATGTAGTGTTGATTTTGATGAATACACCGTTTTTTCCTTTTTTTTATTAGCATGTCCAAGTCTCCCATTTCTGTTTCAGCAGGCTCCTACTTATTAATTTGGATTTCAATCATTAATCATTCTAATCATGAATTGTAAACCATCCAAATTAAACACAGGACACATAGTGGGAGAAAAGAGGAGATATAGATAGAGAGAGACACTTCAACAGAGGAGAAGGGAAACGGAGAGACAGAAAGAGAGGGGGAAACGAAAAGATATAATGGGTAAAGCATAAGGCTCCTCTTTTTTCTTCCTCCCTCCCTCCCTCCCTCCCTCCCTCCCTCCCTCCCTCCCTCTTACCCTCCTTCCTCCTTTCCTCCTTCCCTCCCTTCTTCTCCCTGGAGCCTTACTGTATCATAGTGTTAGGTCATGTGTGAACGTGGTGAATACCCCCTCTCATTCACAGTGGGCAGTGTGTGCTCCACAGACCCTTCCTCTCTGCAATATGGATATCCTCAGCAGGATTCCACCAGACGCAATGACACGCAAGCCCTCCCCCCCTGCGCGCACACACACACACACACACACACACACACACACACACACACACACGCACACGCACACGCACACGCACACACGCACACACGCACACACGCACACACGCGCTAGTCTTCAGACAAATGACTTAGGCTTGACACAGACCTTACGTTATGCATATCCACTGACACACACACGAACACGCACACGCACAGAGATGACATAAGACCAACACCCACACAGTCTTTGTCAGTTGGCTAACCCTAAGCAGCACACCTTGATGTGGCCTCCGTAGGTGTCGTGGCTGTAGAACTGGCACAGGTTGTTTCCGTAGCAGGAGCTCTCCATCTCTCCGTAGACCAGAATGTTCCTGGAGAGCAGAGCCACCTCGGCCCGCATGTCCACCCCGTCCAGGATCTCCCCCACGTGGGTGTACTGTGGCCGCCCTGCGCACACACGCACGCACACACACACACACACACACAGACACACAGACACACAGACACACACACACGCAGACACACAGACACACAAATTATTATTTATTATAAGAGTCGTTGAGAGACAAATAGAGGGGCCTGCTCTGCTGGGATAAACCCAGTGTTTCCCACTGGAGTACGGCTGGTACCGTCATAACAACAGCTACTCAAATCACTGTGGAGGGTGATAACAGGCTGTTCTTAGTGGAGGAGAGAGAGTAACCCTGACATTAAGGCAGGGCTCCAGACCAACACTTTACACTGGTAAAGGTTTCTTTAGTTCCAGGCAGTGGCTACTTTGCGCTGGAGAATTAAGAATAGGAAAAAACAACACACGAACGAAAGTCAAGAGGCAGCTGTGCCAGCAATTATTGTTTTTGTGGCACTGGACAGACCTACAGTCTAATTGGAGGCAGACAGGAGCCCTGCGTTTAGGAGGTTAAGTCCAGTGGAATCACTCTGCGTTGCACGACCTTAACACGTAACGAGTCGGCCCCAAAAGCGGAATGCCAACCACAGGAAGTGTGCGTTTGTTACCTAACGTGCTCTCACACACACACACACACACACACACACACACACACACACACACACACACACACACACACACACACACACACACACACACACACACACACACACACACACACACACACACACACACACACACACACACAGCTCTCTCGCTCTCTCCAGGAAGGGAGTTGCCGTGCGTTGACACGAGAGCAGCGGGCCGCAACGGAGTCGTTGAGAGACAAAGAGAGGGGCTGTAATAAAACCCAGTGTTTCACACCAAAAGCAGGGCTCGTACCGTATCGCTAGCGACCAGGGCGGAGGTCTAACTACTACCTGGTCCTGTGTCCCTACCACTAAACACACACACAGCGTGAGGCACTGCAGAGGCCGGCTAACCACACGCAGCCAGCCCTTCAAAGGAGCCTCGGCCACTGTCGGCGACTGTTAGTGGGGCTGTAAACACGGGGCTGGTCCTGTGGTGGCCGGGGGGGGGGGGGCCCTGTAAAGGGGGCCTCTTGTACCGCAGAGAGACACACACACACACACACAGACACACACACACAGACACACACACACAGACACACACACACAGACACACACACACACACACACTTCATAGTGTGCGCAGCGGAAATCAGAAAGGGGGGAGAAGCAGTAAGGGTCGAGGGGGCTTGATGAGACGGTCTCCAGCACCAAAGCCAGGCTGTTGCTTCGAACTTAATACATCTGAATATCTTTATTGCTGCTACACAAGACTACTGAGACGACGTATAAGTCCAGATCCAGCACACCGACGGAGCCCCTCACCTTGTACCCTGACCTGCCTGCTGGTGCACTGGGGGCAGGGCAGCAGCTTGAACTCCTCGGCCTGGTGCATGGAGTAGTCCGTACTGGCAACCACGATCTGGTCCCCGGGTTGCCAGGTCGGCTGCACTTCATCCTGCAGGTTGAGCACCACCTGGTCCACGGCGTCCACTTGGAAGCCAGTAATGGGGAAACCTGGAGGTGGGGAACATTGGTGTTCCATTAGGCGTCCGTTAGTATCTAGACTCGACAACAGTCCCGTGTGAACGTGACCAGAGATCAGTAGCAGGGTAGCAGTTAAAGGTCCATCAGAGTAGACCCGTTCTCTGGAGACAGACCCAGACCACGTAACTTAACACACCAACCCACAAGATGGTGCAACACTAAAGCCCCAGCGTGCGCGCCCACCGAAAAATAAACACACACACACACACACACACACACGAGTGAAGGCCTGGAATTTGACAGGTTAAAAATTACAGCTCGGCTCACACATGCTCAGGAATGTCTCTCCTGTCGTGACGACTCGAGTTTGAAACGAACAGACAGTGAAGAAGCTCCGGGAGGGGGGGCGGGGGGGCACCTTACCGTTCCTCCACTCGCTGCAGGCGCTGACGGAGAAGCCCATGCCGTCGGCCGTGGTGAAGTTGCGGCGGGCCAGCGCCTTGCCCCCCGTGTTGTGGTTCTCGTGCTCCCTCACCTCCTCCGAGCACGAGGCGTTGCCCCCGCCCACCACCGACACCAGCGCCCACGCCGTTCTGTGTGAGAGAGAGAGAGAGAGAGGGAGGGGGAGAGGGAGATGGAGAGGGAGAGGGAGAAGGAGAATGAGACAATTTCAAAGAGGAAAGGCAGAAAATACATTCTGACAGTGAGTTTAATTGCGTTCCTTTATAGATGCGGAGGCTGAGGAGCGTCTCTTGAACCAGGACCCGTGCCAGGATGGAGCACCCTCAAATGTAACACTGAGCTGCTTCACTGGTGCCTCACACGCCCTCAGCCATGATGGACCCTCACCGGCTCCTCTGCTGCCCACCTCTCCCTCTCCAGAAGCTGGCCTGGCTCACATGCCCATGTCCCGGTATGTGTGTGTCGGTGTTCTGTTTGTTTTTAAACTATTTGGCAGACATGAGGGAGAAAGGAGTGACTCAGTCATTACCACTCCTCCGTTCCAGCTCCCTCGACACACACACACACACACACACACACACACACACACACACACACACACACACACACACACACAGAGCTGATGTAACACTTTTACAGACGTTTGATGAGTTACTATTTCTGCTACTGTTCCTTGTAATTTACATGAAGCTACTTTTTAAAGTGTACTTGGCCTCAGATGTTTACAAGACATTGACCATTGACTTTGGTTAATTTCCCCCCAAAAAAGCTCCTTATCCATGTTTCATTGCCTAGTCAATCCCCAGCTTTATGAACAATAATTCAATAGCTTACCCCCTTTACGTTGTCTGCTTTTCTTTGTTTTACTGTATTTAATTCATTTAGTTCATCTTGTGCTACTTCCGTTTCGTTCAACTTGCTGCTGTTATTGTACAAAGTGTTGTCCCTTTGTAGCACTGTTAAGATTATTACTTTATGTAACACGGTCTAAAACTGTGTTCTTCAAAATTGTGCAACGTGTAATGTGAGGCTATCGAAAAGAGGAACCGCACCACTTCCATATTGCTTGTGCTCTACACCTTGTTAAATTCGATAAGCAATAAACGCACTCGCTCCTTTGCTTTGACAGGAGAGAACATTTTGCAGAACATTCCATGTCTACGTGTGTGTGTGTGCGTTCATCTATCAACACTGCTTCCAGCACCCAGCAAATAAATGATCATCACGTCTGACAGTCACTTGCCTTTTTGAAAAATGCTGTCATGGCGCTGCAGAGCTCTCGAGGTCACACTTTGGGATCCCTGCAACAGCTACGTGAGGTAACGTCACATGCTGTTGGGTGATTCTTCCAACCACTTATTACCAGCTCGTTGCGTAACAAACTGTTCTACGATTAGAAAAGGGTGCTCCTGAAGCTAGCGGGTCAGACCACTTCATAACAAACTGTATCTGGGGCCATTAACATGGCAGTCATCTAATTATGTAATATCTTACAGATGTGGGGGCGAGGCGAGCACAGGGTGGAACCTGCGTTGGACAAGGAGGTGAAAAGTGTGTGTCCCCGTCCGTGTGTGTAAGCGTGAGTGTTTAACAATGAGTTGTGGTTGGGAGTGCCTATTCCTATCTCTGAGTGATAAGATAGGGGAGCGTGTAGCTGGGAGTGCTGGGGAAAGACAGCCAGGCTGTGGGGAGACCCAGGGGCAAGGCTGAGTCGGGCTCCCCAGGCTCCAGGGCCGGGGTGTGGGGAGACCCAGGGGCAAGGCTGAGTCGGGCTCCCCAGGCTCCAGGGCCGGGGTGTGGGGAAGGGCAAGAGACAGGGATAGGCATGGAGAGACTGAGGAAAGATAGATGGGGTTGAAAAGAAGGGAGAACCAGGAGGAGGAGGCGGATGAGGAGGAGAAAAAAAAGGAGGGCAGGGGAGGCTTAGGAGGAGGAGGAGGAGAGCGGAAATTATTGGCACGGGGAAAGGCTCCTCCAGGCACTTCAGGGTGTGCACCAACCGGTCGGGGGAATTTCAGCTCGTCCGGGGGAATATAATGACACTATTATTCAAAGCTAGTCCTTCACAAAAAAAACGTACAGCCTCGTTATCGGCGAAACAAGAGGTTGATATTCTAACTCTAGCCAAGCCACGCTGTTCTGTCCGTGCTAGAACGTTGGGTCACGGTCGATGGCGACGCGCCCAGGACTGAGCTTCCTGTTCCGGGACACGGTGGACCTTTCTCTGAACAATGGCTCAACCTTTGTAGCATTGTACCACAGTGATCTTTCAAGGCCGGGGAACCTGTCGCCCTGACGGGGTCTGCTTGCATGGCAATGTTTAAGTGGAAGTGGTGTGGTCACTGTTGCCTGGCAACAGTAGAACTCTTGATGGTGCATTATAACCCTAAATTTCACCACAATCTACATTGCAATTGCCATTCACAAGTAGGTGCTGTGTAAAGCTGCCCCCAGCCACTGATATTGGGTCAGTTTTAAAATCCCTCCACTAATAGTTTATGCTAGGACTAGGGTGAAGAAAGGCGAAATCTGACCGGTGCACAACGGCAATATTAATGTAAATGTCCACATTAAACGCTAACACAGAGTGTGGGAGTGTAGTCCCAGAGCAACTTTCTCTGAACCAAGGAGAACATGCCACGCGTTTCCCTTAGCTGTCCGACCAGCTGTAGGCACCACAGAGGTCCCGTCGGCATGGTTACGTAGCCCAAGCACTTCTTTCCCCCAGATCAAAGTAGCCCTCCGTCCCCCGTCCCATCTGAAAAGCCCTGGCTCGCTAACAGGAACCATCTGTGGCGGCACCCTGACATGTCATTACAGCTGCCCCGTGTGTGTGTGTGTGTGTGTGTGTGTGTCTGTGTGTGTGTGTGTGTGTGTGTGTGTGTATGTGTGTGTGTGTGTGTAGGTGGTAGGAGGGTCCGGGGGAGGCGAGCGTGCGAGCAGTCAACGAGGTGAACGTTAGCGCAAGAGAAAAGGGAGGGGGCGCGGCAGCCGCCATACCGGACGCTGAAACAGAGGGGGAAAGTACACCGCTGTTTGTGTCCATGTCTACGCGCGTCAGCGGGCTCTCAGGTCAGGGTCATGGCGAGGCAGAGAGGTCGGAGGTCAGAGGCCTCCTTGGACCAACACCGTCAGGATGAAAGGCGCGGGACAGGGAGGTCAACGTGCACTAGCCGCCAGCCAGCGTAGCAATTGAGGTGTCCAACACAGGAAGTAAGATTGACCAATCAGTGAGGCTTTCTGGTACAGAGGGGGGCCGGTTTACAACGGGGGTACGACCAACATATAATGGAGGCACATAGAGTGGAGATGTATGTATGTGTGTATGTGTAGAAGAAATTCAGTTTAAAGGGTTTACCTAGTGACTAACAAAGCTAGTGCGTGTCTGTGTGTGTGTATGTTTTCTTAGTGTCCTCTTACCATTAGGCCTTCTCATTCAGAAGGAGACACACTATCCGTCAATGGCCTGGACACAGAGGACCATGTTATGTCCCTGCTGTCCCCCTCAGACAGCAGAGTATGTACTAGCATTTACCTGGAGCGTACACTAACGACTGCAGCCCCCCAACCCACTAACACAGAAAACGTGGCAATATGAGACTATGCACACGCACAAGGCTAGTAGGATAACAAACTTAAATCAGACAGACTGCGAAAGAATCCTGGAGAGTAGCACGCACACGTGTGTGTGGCTTGGCTAGGTTTCCCAGTCCGTTCATGGAACCGTCATGTGCTGGTGTTTAACGGGATTTCTTCTGATGGAGCTCCACGTTGCCTCGGCGACGGCCCCACATGTGAAACGTGACACTAGGGGGTCTGGCATGGTGTTTGGCTTCTCGGCCGCGGACCGGCGCAGTCAACTCCGCAAATAACTCAATTTGAAATAAATACTCAGCTAAGATTTTCCATTGGACCAAGCCCGAAGTGTGTATGTGTGCGAGTGTATGAGAGAGAGAGAGAGAGAGAGAGAGAAGAAAAAGAGAGAGAAAGAGAACATTTTCAAGATGCTTGTCCTAAAGAGTATGCACCAAACGAGCCCGCAATATTTCACTTTATCTCTAACTTCATGGGACACTTTCTCTCTGTGTTGAACTTTCTTCTTGCCTGCCCTTCCAAGGAACTCTGTGTGCGCAGGATAAAAAACACCGGAGTCAGCTCATTTCAATCTTTCATATCCTGGAAACTGTCGGCAGTAACCTCACAGGCCCCACGTGTTTCCTCTCCTCGAGGAATAGGGAATATTGGAAAGAGGAATGCCTGGATATGAGGGCATCAAGGAGAGGAAGGGTCTAAGAGGACGTGAGTGGAACAAGACAGGGAAGACGGCACGGACGGACAGGGTTGGCCTGAGGACCGCTGCCTCAAAGACCCTCGTAGCACCACAGAAGACAAATAAACTTTTCCCAAACGACCCACGGGGGACCAAGACGACAAAGGCATTTCCTCGACCGGTGATCGGCACGCCCACGCTCGGACAAACGCTTTGACCGTTACGCACACTCATTCCTAGACAGTGAAGCAGCTTTTGATGCTAAACAATTATGACTTTGGCCACTTTGTTTTCCCCTTAAAATTGGTTACTAAAGGGGAGCGTGTTGCTATGCTAAAGCCTTTCCACAGCCTTTCTTGCTTTTTATATCTTTACATATTGGTCTGTACATAGTGAATGCAGCATACAACAACTTCTGAAAGCCATGATATAATTTTTTATGTTTTGCAAGTCCGATTAGGGGCATGATATTGCAATAACTTGATATTGACAAACATTGATTGATTGATTGATCGATATTGATTATCGACAAAAGAAGCTGGTCGTATCAGCCTCACCTGTACTTGAGGTCGTGGACGTGGGCGCTGCCCAGCAGCTCCTCGATGGTGGCCTTGGTCTCCTCCAGGAGGCTCTTGACGGCCGAGTCGCCCACGGCCAGCGCCACGATGCGGCCGGCCGGCAGCGAGCGCAGCAGCACGCCCAGCCGCCGGCTGTCGTTGTGGGATTCGTGCGTGTCGTAGCGCTCAGCAAACAGCACGGCCGCAGTGTCCTGGTCCACCACGCGCAGGTTGATGCCGCGGCTGAAGTTGCGCTGGAAGGCGTAGCCGCCCACGGCCAGGCCCGAGGCGGGGAGGCTGCGGGTCAGGAGGGACCAAGACACCCTCTCCGCTCCGTGGAGCTCCAGTGTGCCACCGGCACGCACGCCGACGAACTTGCGGCCCAGCCCGGGCACCTCGACGACGGCCGCCTCGTCGGAGCGGCCCACCAGGGCGATGGTGGCCCGCGAACGGTAGCGGCACCTGGGGGCGCCGATGTGCAGCGCGCCGCCTTCCTCGATTAGTATGTGGCGCGTTCTCAGCGTGATGTTTTTGGAGCCTACAGCGTTGTCTGCAAACACAACACGGCCTGGCCAGAAGGAAGGAGGGAGACACAGGGTTAACACAATCACACAATCCAGACACCGTGTGTTGAAATGTCTGAGCATGCCCATTTTAAGCTTTAACCTTTCCACGTCAACTGCGAAAATTATTCATTTTACAACACATAGAACTTCTCATTTCTACTCATGGGTTTCTTGCTGTTTGAGATTCACCAAATACCAGGTACCTCCTGATTGGATGGTGAGGGAGTAGAAGGTGGCGGAGGAGTCCAATCGGAAGAGGTTTCCCCTCTTCACCGACATGGCCTTCTGCGGCTGGTGACCGGGGTTCCAGTTGCTCAGCGACGGGCTGTGGTCGGGACAGTTCTCTACACACCGCCAATCACACAGAGGGAGAGCCACGTCAACAATCAATCGCCTGCGCTGTGGACCCTTTATCGGCCAGAGGGACATCAGTCACACACAACACAGCCAATCATATGCCTAAGTTCATAGTGGATAATGCATTGTATACAGTTTAGTATCATCTTAGTCTTGTTCGGTCTACTTGCTTCAATATTTTTTATTTTCTTAACCGTTATTTAACCAGGTATGTCCAACTGAGAACGAGTTCTCTTTTGCAGTGGCGACCTGGCCCCGTAGGAAGAAATTGACCAACTCCAGTTCTATGCCAGTGCCTCGGTCAGGGCACTGATGGGAGGATTAGCCCTAACATGTTAATATTAGCAAACTGGCCCACTGACCGTCCATGACTTCCCCACCGCTGAGGCTGAGGGCCAAGATGAGCGTCAGGAACAAGGCCCCCAGCGACACGCCGAAGCAAACAAAGGCGTTCCTCCTCCTCCACAGGTGGTGGGCGTGCTCCCGGCGCCGGGTATCGTCCGTCACGCTGAAGGTGGCCCGGCGCTGCAGGGGAGGCGGACCCGGGGGCTTCAGCGGGGGAGGGGGCGGCGCCTTGGCGGGTGGCGGCGAGCGAACGGGGGCCACCCGCCCGGGGACGTAGCCCAGCGAGCGCTGATGGCTGCCGTTGGGCGGGGAGGCGAATGTGGGGAGGCGGCTCGGGCCATCATTCGCATGCATGGTAGATCCGTCTGCTACCTACAGGGAGGGAGAGAGAGAGAGAGAGAGAGAGAGAGAGAGAGAGATAGGAAAGGTACCAAAATGAAGACGGGTGGAGGTCGACATGAATTATAGTCAGGAGTTACACTGGAGAGGTGAGGGATGGGTAAAACCACAGGGAGGGGAGGGGGTTGACGGTTCAAAGCCAGGGAAACCGGTTGTAAGCCACCAAACATGTCAGTGTTGTAAACCTCCAGACATGGACCGTTCCATCCAGAGCAGTAAGCTGAATGGTTTAGGGATTTACTAGATGTAACCGTGGCTGCCCCTTGACGGAGATAATAAAGGCGGGCAGGCAGAGGAATCTCTGTTCTGTGAGACCAGGTTCGCCCGGCAAACACAGACGGCACTGGTGATTACACTGCAGAGAGGGAGAAGGCTCTGCCTGGCACCACACTCATTAAACTACACATCCCAGACCTTTTGTGAGTAGGCAATATACAGTACCAGTCAAAGGTTTCCATGTTCCCGTTCACTGGTATTGTACGTGCACATGTAGTACAATGATCTAAAAAAATAAGCACCAAAACGCACTTACGGCGCGAAAACACAATATACACACAGGGGAGGAAATTACACTGCAGCAAAGGTCTCCTTGTCAATTTTCTGCTGACTTTTCTTTGGCACTTCGTACAAACAATGTCAGAACACTGACAACGACAACATGGGTCAGCACCAGCCTGGCCAGTTAGCTCCACAAGGTCACCACAAGAAACACCACCACGTAAAGAATGACTCAATAATATTAGGTCATTAAGCCCCAGTCCTGACCACAACTGTATGGTTCAAGTAGTACTTTTCAGGCTGAGACAAACAAACTAAAACCTGTGGTCTGGTTTTGCTGGTTTTTCTTCATGGCATAATGGGTTCAGATAGAGTCCATTTTATTCTCTCTGAACCCAATATGCCATGAAGAAATACCAGACATTTGCCATTTGCCATTGAGTCAAGGGACAGCTCCACAAACACAGAGGGAGTATTGGGTCTTTTCACATCTTTGTGAAACAGCGGCAGTCCCAAACCACAATGCTACAATAGGATTAGCCAAAGTAGACGCCTTCAACCATAGATAGATATATATACAACCATATTTCATAAAGTGTAACAACACTCCTCCAGACTTTGTCCAAGGACATCAAAGAAAGATGTTCAAAAAGCTCATGTGTATCCATGAATGTGCACCAGCTGCTGTCAAAATGTGAATTAGATCAATGTACTCATCTTTTGACAGGTGATCCTAAATTGAATTTCAAAAACAGAATGTTTTCATTGATTTCAAACTGATGCCTAATACAAATCTGATCCTAAATCAAACTCCGAAAACAGTATGTTTACATTGACTTTCTTTTTAGAGCACAATATATAGGCCTAATCATACACATATTTAACATTTCAAACTGATGCCTAATAAAAACCTGCTTAAGTTTGGTTAAGTCTACAATTGCCGTATTTGTTCAAAGAAAATATGTCCATTAAATTATAAAAGATGAAGTTATTGAGAATGGCTTTGATTCTATCGCGTTAATTTGATTGTAGCCAGTCCATAGTTACAAATACAGCCTCCGTATCTACGATTGGTTTGCTTTGGCATCATTTACATTAAGACACGTTGTACCACTTTACCACTTTTTTACTACCTAAGTATCATCACATTTTATGAAAGTACTAGGGATGGCTTTCCCATTCTTATTCTCTATTTTGTTCGTCTTGAAGAGCCATTCAAATCTTAAGAATTCAATCTATGTTTCACGCGGCATGACAGCGCTGACATTGGAAACAATGTATCTAGTGGTTGGAGAGGAGAGGTCGCCTACCTTTCTCGAGACTATTCCGTGTCTCCCTTCTGTCCATTCGCTCTGTGCCGAACTAAGAAACTTTACCTACTATCAGGACTGCTTTGCCCAGCCAAATGATAATAAACCTTGACAGTTTGTACTCCGTCCTTTATACTGGCTACTTTAGTTCACATAGTGTTTTTTCTTGCGGTATTTTGGTCCGCCAGCCCCCGTCCCTCTGGCAGGCGCGGCTTGGAGAGAGGAAGTAGAAGGGAGACGAGCATTGGACGATCAGAGGGGTCCGAGGGTGGGGCTTGGACTGGTTAGCAGTGCCGCCTGCTGTTTAGTGACTGGGAAATGAATGTGAAATACATTCCTGCTGTAGAAATGTGGGTTTCTCGTCGTGAGACTATAGACAGGGTCAATATTGACAATTTTGTCTGTAACTAGGCATGTATGTCAAGGCTCGATTAAATAGTTTACGTTTTGCACAACCCATTATGAAACAAAATACGTAAAATGTTTATGCCCACCATATTAACTCTTATTACTCTGTTCAAGATTATTCTTTACATTCATTTCATTACACATGAAGCAGGCCAACAAATTGAAGCTAACCTTTTTAGGATCACCTGGAGGCACAGAAGCAAAGTAGTAAACACTGTTAAGGATGAGTATATAGCAGTAATGGGACTTTTCATGAATAACATTCCAAAAGTATTACATAAATACACTTCTTACACTCCTTTCGTAATAACAAAATGTTTATTTTGCAAATAGTTAACATGTCTGACATGCCTTTATGCAATCCCTATCACCTGCAGATCTGCTGTTTTCATGAGATTCCACCATGCCATGGATGCGTCAGTCCGCTTGGCCTAAGGATTATTCACAGCTACACTGAAGGAATAAGCTTCTTCATCCTGGCACACACCACCTACATGTCTGCACTATTGAGGCCTTGACCGAGCAGACCTTCAAGGGGGGCTGCCAGTGTGCTGTGTGCCAATTCAGCTGTCCTGGCCTGCCAGACTTCCACGCACCCCTGTGTACCAGCTGGGACATGCATTCCGCTGACTGGCTCTCTTACTTCTCTTATTTGACCTTATGTGATGCTGAGAAACAGTTCTACTTTTCTGGTGACCTTGACACGAGAGAAACTGTTCAAAAGAGCAAGAAATACAGAAGAGACACAGACTCCACAAAGTGGAGCCGATGTCTCCTTTCGAAGCATCATGTGGAAGATTGGGAGATGAGGGTCATTTGGTGAAATAGAGGCCCTAGTAGCCAAGCAGCAAGGCAAAGACCTTTCACAGCCGTAGGGAAATAAAGAGGAACCAAGAAGTCCTGACTCCTGATCCTAAAAGGTGGGAAAGTAACCCAGGGTGTCTAAGAAGAATGTCACTTCCATGGTAAGTACTCTAGGCCAAATGATAAAAATAGAGTATATGAAATAGATACAGTACTTGAGGAAATTTGACAAGAGGACAAGAGCATATATGGCCAGATCCAAATAGCTATTGTATATCATTGTCGTCTTAAATGCTCGGTGGAGGCACTGTATACAGATATTCATTTTTCCCTTTCCCATGCTGTTTATCTTAAAACAAGTCGCCCGTTTGAAGAGTTTAATATCTTCAAAAAACAAAATGTCAGAACTACACAATCTATTCTCTTGGCCCTGGCAAATTTGTTCAGATGTTTTAAACAAACTGTGTCAAAGATACCTCAACCCTTGTCTAATCTGCAGAGACAAGCACAACAATGTAGAGGACAGGACATTGTGCTCATAGAGCTCTACTCTTCAACACAAACAACACACTGTTCTTCCAGGGCCATGACTCAATTCTATATGCGACTCCTTTAAAACAAATGAGTCAACGTTACAAGGGGTGCCTGGTAGAATGCTTGTATTACAAAAAAAGGGACCAAAACAGCTGACTATACTGAGTTATTCAACAGTGCAAACAATAGAGTGGGCAATGCAGTGAGAGCTGTATATGGGACCAAGACAAACTGGCCTGAAACCCTAAGGACTGGACAGTTTGTATTGCAGCACTGCATGACCTTTTGCAGGTGGCCCTTTCAAAGTTTGATTTCTAATTAACCATGAAACATCACATTTTGTCGAATACATTTTTATTTTCAAATACTCTTTTGAATATAACTATAACCGGTATTCTATTACATACAAGGCTTTTTTTCAGAAATTAACCATGTTTTTACAAAGTAATTACAAATCGGTCAGGGTGATCAACAGTCCCAAGTTCATCTAATTTTAAATGGACACCAAAGATGTTAAATATAGTATAGACATTACAGAGGTTTGTGAAATAAGTCAAATAAAAATTCCCAGTACAAACATAATTTCAAAAGTGAAAATGAATGCAGCATACCTTTGTTTTAAGTACAGAAAAGTGTGTAGTCCCATAAAGTAGTTTTATCAAGAGCACATCACCCGACAACAGCAATGACCAACCAAAAAAGGTCTCGGTCACACTTACAAACATGAAATCACCGATCCCCCTATCCTATTCAACTCTTGACAACATGCAGTTTATCAGACCTGAATGTTTATGATAGCACCTTTGGGCTCTTTTTGGCTATTCTGTACTTACCAACAATAAATTCTAAGACACAGATTAAGCGTTTGCCCCTACTTGGACAAAGCAAAATGTCTGAGAATTTGTAAAAAAAAAAAATCAGGTACCTGGCTTCATCTAGGTCCAGAGAACTGGCCGGTAAGGGTAAGAGACAGTAGCCAAATGTGGCATGCAGTAGCACAAAGTTAGTGTGATGATGACACATCCAAAAACATGCAATTGGTAAAAAAAGAAAATGAAAAAAAAGGTTTTACCTCCTTCAGTGTTAGAGGGCATTTAAAAAGAGAACAGTTAGTCCAAAATATCATGCAGATTTTAAGAAAAGTTTAAGACAAGGGAAAGGTGTGTAAAAAAACAAGGCTCCATTGTTTAGTCCTTTATTTGAGCCAATAACGCTGAATCGAGTTTCAACAAATCTTTTTCCAATCACAGCTACCATTGTTGAATGCAGAAGAATGGCATTAGTGGCATGAACCTTCATCATGGTGTTTAGACAGCCGTCTGCTGTTCCAACCACCAATGTTAATCTATACATGGAAAGAAATATCTAGAAATACAATTTCTCTGAGTAGTTAAAGTGAGCTCCACTATAACAATTTATAATATTTATATACACGTTATAGATTTTTGGTTCCACTTCGAAGAAATTACCACACTCGATTATAAGTATGTCTACATGTGAGATTTTGTAGAACCTGGTCATCCATTCGAGGAAGGATCATATATTTAGGTTTATAGAGCCATCCAGCATATCACTGCAGTCAGAAAACGTTTTATTCAGACTACATAGTCTTACAGAAAATACAGAAATAATAAAAAGATAGATTCAGGAGTACCTTTTTCACCAGGAAGGTGACTAAAAGTGCGTAGCGGCTTAATTCTCTGCTTTGCTGACGCAGACTACCATCTATCTTTACACTCACGTCAACTTCAGGTCCTGTCTATTGGACCGGTTCACTCGGACGGATACGAGAATCAAGAAAAGGAGCTCACCCCGATCCATTTTGAAGAGGTATTTTAACAACTGACTACCTTTCAGAAATCACAAACAAAAAAAACAAAAAAAAACAGATTTAACAGCTTGAAGATGTTTCTAGAGCAATCATACAAAGTATTTACGTGTTTAGATCATCTGCAATATGCTTTGTAACATTTGGCAACACTGGCACCATATAATCAAATGTTAGTTTAGTCTCGTACAGTTCTCAGTTACATGAGATACGTGCAAACTCTCTGTTTATAAAATAAAAAAATTTGATATGGCAATAATAGAAACAAAACAACCCTATTTATCACATCGGACCAGACGGAGTTCCAGTGAAGAACCAGGCCAATCCGGATTTCAGGCCGGTCCTCTCAGAACTTTACTGAGTAGTCCAAGGTCCCGACAATGTACCAGGAGCCTCCTCCTTCCGAAAAGGCTGCAGAAATGTCTCTCTCTCTCTTTCTCTCGCTCTCTAACAAACACACGCACACAATCTTTCACAATAAACATAACATAAACACACGCTCCTTCATACATTGCCACACTGTGCAATATTCAAAATGATATTTCAAATGATAGCAACGGATACATAAAGGTTGGGTACGCTCGATGGTCACAGTTTTCAGCAGGTGGACTGGATCGGCTCGACGTAGGGTTGCAGAGGCAGCAAGGGGCTGAGGGGCCCAGCGCAGACAGTCCTAGGGAACTCCGGGGAGGCCTGGCCTCTCCGTGCAACGTCCTTCCTCCCAGTCCGCCTCGGCCTGCTCCGTTTCCCCCCCTCTACAGGTTGGCGAGCTCGTGGGCCACAAACTGTTTCAAGCGCTCCAGGTACTGTCCGTAGAGCTCCACGTCGTTGTGGCCGGCGCCCTCCACCCACAGGGGCTCCACAGGCCGCTGGCAGCGCTCGTACAGGGCCAGGCCGTGGGAGAAGTCGATCACTTCGTCCTCCGTGCCGTGGATCACCAGCACCGGGGACGTCACCTTGGAGATCTTGTCGATGCTGCGGAGAGGGCGGCACAGTGTGATCAGAAAACAACACGCACGCACGCACGCACGCACGCACGCACGCACGCACGCACGCGCACACACACACACACACACACACACAGAGATGTGTGCAGCAGCTCCCTTCAATAAGCCCAAGGTCATCAAATAGCAGAGAAAGTGATTTAACACTAGAGGGCAGTACATGGTAACTGAAACACCGGTTTAGAGAGGGTTTCCCTCCTGCTTGTATGAGAGTGTCGCTATTGAAATGAAAGGGAGTTTGTCTGTGTGTGTGTGTGTGTGTGTGTGTCTTTGTAATGTGCCTTTCCATACACCCCACTGTTACGTACACTCCATGTCACGTATAGTAATGGGTTTTGAGGTGTCTTACTTGGGGAAAGCGTCAAAGCAGTAGGTCTTCTTGGTGTCGGGGAAGGCCACTCTCATGCCGGAGGTGAGGGGGGAGTGGAGGACCACGGCGGCGCTCTCGTAGCGAGCCGCCAGATCCACGGAGGGGACCGTGCCGATACTCTGGCCGTACACAATCACACTCTCTGGGCGGATACCATACCTGCGGACGGGAAACGGGAGAAAAAATGAGTATGACGTCCACAAACAAACGGTCCTGAACCAACTGGAGATTGACCCGACGACCAGAATAGACCGTCAGATCGTGAGGTTCAAACGGTTTCGGACTTCTCCAGACCTGCAATCTAAAATGGTAGCAAATAATTATTTCTTTAGTGTAGTGGAAGGCGGGCAGCTCTCTTCCCATGAAATTAAAGGCTGAGAAAAGAGAGAGAAAAAGAGAGCGAGAATGAGAGAGCGAAAAGACATTCCAGAGTATATTAGGCAGAAGCCAGCAGTCAGCTGATGGCCAGCGAGCTCCCTGTCAGACAGAGCACTCCAACATAACAGGGTTGACCTACTCAGCCTGGCCTCTCTACTCTGCTGGAGCGCAAAGCCCACAGTACCACCCAGAGTGGGGCTATAGTACAAGGTGGAGCTGAAAGCTAACCTGGAGCGGGCCTTGGGAGAAGTGCTTCAATATCAAAGTTCAGTCAGGTTAGAAAACTAACGACGACTACTTTGTCCTGGCCCCTATCTGGCACGTTCCTCGCGTGACAAAATGTAACTTCTCACTTGTGCGTCTCCGCATCGGCCCGGAGAAACACGGTCTGATAACTCTTAAAGGCCAGATAAGAGATGGACCTCGTCCCCGTTCTCGCCCGTGTCTCGTTTACGGTGGAGCGAGTCATAAAGTCGATTTGACTGTTCCAGCTCTCTGATGAGAACGCTGGCCTGACGTGTGTAACCCGACAGATCGGATGTTTTGCCATCGCACCACAACGGGCCGGCCAATCCACCGTAAGCTGAGCAGCCGGAACAACGTTCACACAATGCTCTGCTTTGTGAAACAAAAAAAAAAAGCCAGGCCGCCTGAGCCAGAGGGCCTGCGAGGCGAGCGCATCAGCTGCTGCTGCAGAAACTGGCCGAGAAGATAAAAGACTTATCTACCCGGTTATGGAAATACGCCTCCACCAAAACATGGCGTTTCCCAGGGCCGTGCCCTAGCCTACAGGACAGACTCCCTCCAGCTGACGGAACAGTCTACACCGGCGTTCTCCTTTCAACATCTCCTGCTGGGTCTTTGGTCACCTCGAACTCACCCTAGCTAGCCAGGCGTGTTTATACGGTTACACAACATAGCCCTCCAGCCCCAGTGAGCTGTGGAGGGAGCTGGAGGAGGCCACTGGCTTCTCAGCAGGGAGCAGAGGGCTGGGGAGCCGACCGCTTTCCCCAGCCCCTGCTCCCTCACCCTCCCTCACCCTCCGCCCTCCGAGCCGCTGAACTGGGAGTAGACGGGGTGAGGCCCTCCTTCAAAGGCCGCAGCCTTACCACAGAGAAATGCACTCAGGGAATTAGGGAGAGATACTGGAGGGCGGCGCTTAGGTCAGATAAGCAAATAGCAGCGCTAACCCTTGTGTGTCTCTGTAGCCGGGGCTGAACGGCTCAGACTGCCATCTCTGTCCGCTCTGTCGGCATAGCAATGTAAATGACGTTAAAAACCACATGAGCACAACCACTCCTCAGTACCCGGGGCCTAGTGTCAGCGGCCTCTGTGTGTGTGTGTGTGTGTACAGTCTAAATGATAATCTTATACCCTTCACCTTGAGTTCAATCAAGAAGATTTTAACTTCATGATCTGAGGTGGTTGCCATGGCTGCAGTGTAAGGGGGCTTCCCCCTTAAAGCTCATTTGGAATTCGGTTGCTAGGCTACCAGTAAACAAAAGTCGAGGCACATTGGCACCCCTCCATTTCAGTGGAAAGAAAATGAAACAATGCTATTCTAGAGACAATCCTGAAGCACACACAACCACACCAATTCACACACACACACACGCAACCACGGCCCCATCCAAACACACACTTCAGGACACTGTCACATGCCGGAGGGAGAGAGTGTATGGCAGGCAACATTTGCTGTCCCCGGGCACTCCTTTTTGTATGTGGTAAGTGGAGCAGATGGTGGTGACACAGCCAGACACACATCGAGAGCCTCTTCAAAACCCTGATACTGACGCCAGTGTGTGCGTGTGTTTGTGTTTGTTGCCACTCCGGTATACGCCTGCTGAGTCAGGTCTGAGTCACCTTAAGTAGACAGGGCCTCACCTTGCAAGTTAGACCTGTCTGTGCATGTGTGTGCATGTGTGTGCGTGTGTTTGCATGATACTAGCCAATGTGGTTACTTTACAGTATAAGCCCCAGCTGGCAGGTGCGTTGAGCTACCCATTCAAGCATCAGACCCACCAAAATAAACACAAGGAGAGGCCTACTTGCACGCACACACACACACACGCACGCACGCACGCACACAGCTGATCCTCCTCTTCAGATCTCAGATCTCTCATCCAACTTGCACGAGGGTCCTAAATTAAAGCCGAGGAGACATGCAGCCAGGGTGTTTGAAGTGATAAACAACCTCTAGCTGCCTCGTGCTCAGTGTCAGCTGGGTGCCAGGATCTACCTCACAGAGCAGCAGCTCAGTTCGTTCCTCTGATCCCATACGAGGCAAACGCACCCTCCAAAACAGTTTAACAAATGAAAAATGACACGCAGTCAAACTCTTAACAAGCACACGTGTTGAGCGTGTGAACGAGCCGCGCATGGCTTGTTGCTCCTCTGGAGACAGAAGGGAGGTTCATGTGGGGACAGGCTCCTGAGGAATGCTACAGGCAACGAGATGGAGGACTTACAAGAACAAGCGGGAGGCTGTGGTCACACGGCGTGTCACGATACAGTCTCGTGGGCCAGAGGGGCTCCTCCCTGCCCGCGCAGTCACTTCATAATTGCTTACCTCATGTCAGCTAGATTCTCTACCTGGGATTGGATACTCATGTTCAAGCGTTTGAAAACACTACCATGGAAAGACGTTCCATTGAAAATGGGGCGGGATGCATCCAAAAATACCGACGTCTGCGCAGGCTGTCCAGAACATTTCTGTACGTGAACAGAGTGTGCCATGGCCACAAAATGCCAATCAATAATAGGAGCTTTACCCTAGACTTACTGGAACAATCCGTATAGATTGCTGGGTGTAACTCGTGCCAGGCATTGACCGCAGTTTATTTTGCATCCATCTATTGAATTGGTAAGTAAATCTCTATGGCCAAGCCAATGGGGGCACAGGGTGGTTTATGATACTGTGGCGGTCCATGCGGTAATGACATCAGTTCATGGAATCCAGCTCAAAATGTAAAGAGAAGCAGTGCCCCGCGTTCCACACTCAAATAGTGCAATATAGCCTTAAATTAGGTATGGAAACGTCACACTGATCTTCTGCTTATTTGTATGTGTGTGTGTGTGTGTGTGTGTGTGTGTGTGTGTGTGTATATGTAGAGCACATATCTGTACGAGTAGTTACTTCTTGAAGGCAAAAGCCACAGATAGAGATACCCAAGCCTATGTCTCTCTCTCTGTGTGTGTGTGTGTGTGTGTGTGTGTGTGTGTGTGTAAACCATATGCTCCAATAGCACTCATACACTTTCACATTAGAAATTGCAGCTAGTACAGTCCTACAACATGGAAGTCTTTGGCCTATGGTGTGAGACTCACTCAACAGTTCAGCTTGACCTTGGCCACGGTCTGTAGTCTATGTATCCCAGAGGGAGTGAAGCTGATTATCTTCTGTAGCATTAGAGAATATGATACGCTATCTCCTCAAGGTGTCTGCCTGCTTTAATCCATGTTACTCAGCAGAGTGAACAATCCAACCAAACATCAAACACTCAGGCTAAAGGGCCTGGTCAAAGAAAACAGCCCCTTCGGTCTAGTTAGTATCCTGAAAAACATTTAAAAAAAAATCTATCCAAAGATATGAGTTTGTCAGTATGCGATGAGCCCTATAGTTTTTCTGCGCCTGCACTACACAAAGCTAATAGTATTTTTGTCACACTCACAAACATGGAAAGTCTCCCTCTCTCTGAACCACGGCAAATACACAAGCGGCAGGAAAGTGTGCGTAGGGCGTGCCAGATTACCTACAAAGGCCGAATGGCTGAAGAGAGACAGAGCATTCCAGGGGAGAGGCACAAGGACATACAGTACGGCAGACTATGCACACAGTGGCCAGGACCAAGTACGGCAGGTTTTCCCAGTGATAGAAAGAGGCCCAATTCCTGAAACCTACATTCTGTATGGTAATGACTTCACCGTTTTGCACCCACTTCCTCATTAAAAAGCCTCTTCAGGGGAGCACTTATCCTAGACAAACGGTGTGCTGGCTTGTTTGGCCTTAAATGGCACCTGAATGTGGAGGGGGGCCTTTTTGAGTAAATATGACCGGTCTACTCCTTTAAATAGACCTACTACTATTCAACACCATCACAAATGGTAAACACTATCGGAGTTAATAAATGTCTCTGTAAAATGGGGGACTCTCCTCCGGTCTTGTTTTTCCCATGACTCATGGTATCATCAGCGCGTTTACAAACAGGAAATACAAATGGGTGAACATTTATCTCCCCCCTATATCTAATTCCGCATGAACAGAGCCACTCTCGGTCACAAATGTGAAACACCACAGACGAGCCCCCCGGCGAATGGACAAGGCAGAGGCTGAGGGGGACGGAACATCAGGGGGAAGGGAAGCCAAGCTGACCCGCTCTAAATGTACCACAGCTAAGCATCCGCATCATGGAGGCAGGGCCCACTTGTGAGAGCGTAAAGACCCCCCACCACCTGGGACGGAAGCGGAGCTGACAGTAGACTAGCGTCAGAAAATAGACCGGAGAGAGAGGGAGAGATGGGGGATGGGGAGAAGGAGGGAAGGACAAAGAAAAAGAGGAGAGGAGGAACGTGGGCGACGGAGGATAGGTGTGGAGGGCGTGCTGGATATGCAAAGGGAGAGAGAGAGTCACAGGCCACGTGGGAGATGAATGCATTTACATGGCCGGAATGAGCTGGAGGGTTGGGGAGGGGAACAGATGGGCAAACAATCACTGCGTGGGCTTGCTTGGGTGCGTGCTTTTCAAGTGTGGGCAGCAGTCGTCACCCCTGCCAAGCTTCAAGATGAGAGGCGGGGAAGTCAGGAAAACTCCTACGCAGTTAGAGCAAATGATTCAAGTTTACATTATGAAATCCCTCAAGTCACCCAACACTCGAGTCCTAAACTACCCCATTAAACACCTATCAGCCTCCCTTCTACCTCCCCTCGCTCCTTCCACACGGCCGTCCAGCCATCAACCCATGATAAGGAAATATTGGGAGGTCTCCAGCCTACAAATCCTCTTTTGATCCCTCTGTGTTTGGCTTATATATGGTTTCTTATTATTATAATAATATGGCATGCACACCCTCAACCCAATTTCTCCCTCCCAACTCTTTACCGTGTCCGGAGTGCCTGCCAGGCGGCGTCCACGTCCGCGTACAGGTTCTTCTCCGAGGGCTTCCCAGAGCTGGCCCCGTAGCCCGAGTAGTCGTAGGAGAAGACGTTGCAGTTGATGCGCGAGCCCAGGCCAATGTAGAAGCTACTCATCTGGCCCAGGTCCACGGCGTTGCCGTGGGAGAAGAGCAGCGTGTAGCGGGCGCTGGGCGAGCAGCGCACAAACATGCAGGCGATGCGATTCCCCCGCGACGTGCGCGTCATGAAGCACTCGATGGCATCCTTCTCGCGCGCCGAGTACTGCCAGTCGGCGCGCTCGGACAGGTGCAGTGTCCAGCGGCTGCCGCTGTCGTCGCTCATCAGGCTGTAGGTGGGCTCGGGCGGCAGGAAGGCCAGCTTGGAGGCGATCTTGCTGGGACACGGGGGGCAGCAGAACAGGCAGCACAGCTCACTCAGGGAGAGGTGGTTCATACTTACAACAACACTGACAAAGGACAAAGAAAGAAAATATTATACTTATTATTCCCCCCAAGGAATACTGATAGTCCAAAGAGACGGTAATCAACGAAATCCAAATGTACATGATTTGTATTTCAGAGTGAGTCTGTGTGACAGTGGCAGACAAATGGGGCACGTTATTAGCTACTAGCTAGTGTGAGAGAGAAAGGAAAGTGAAAGGGAGGACGGAGGGTGAAATTCTGGTAAGATTAGATTTGTGGATTGCTGTGAGACACACAGATGTGACTTCTGGGTAAATCGGCCCTACCCCAAAAAGACACCGGTGCACAAACAGGCCAAGGATCAAACAACTAAGTCCAGGAAGAAAAAATATGAAGGTTCTCTTATACACCACATCTATCTCAGCCAGACCAGAGGACAATTTGTCTGCTCTGCCCTGGAGATTGATCACATGCGAGAGCCACAAGCTACAGGCAGCCTATTTGTGTCTGTGGCTTCATTGTACATGTTGACATCCCTAGTTAAAGTGGAAATTGCAAATGAACACTGGTCACACTATCCCAACCCAGACCTGAGCTAGAATAGTTATGCTAAGATTGTTTGCGCCATGTAGTCTTCCCCTCAATGCACGGCCTTCCTTCAGCTCAGACTGGATGAGAAACAGGAAACAAATTTGCTCATCTCGACTCTTACACATGATTGCCACATTTACAGACATGAAGCTTTTACCACATCAAAATGAATGGCTTTGGTAAGAAAAGCATACTTAAAGTGAGTAAACAGCCGTGACGTTAGAATACAGCTCAATTATGCTGGCGTTGGTAAGGTTAGTTGGCATAGCATAAGCATTAGACTGAGCAATAATCAATGATGGAGATTGGAGGAAAAACAGGACATATTCATAACATACCTGACCGCCTCAGCTCGATGGCTGTAAACTGAATAGACGTCGAAGCAAATTACAGGCTAGTTATCCAAGTTGATGAAGAAGTCAATTACCTACGTTAACGATGACAATACTATAGTTCGTTCGTGTCGTTTGCAAGAAAAGCAAACGAGGAGGTAGCTATTTCTTCTTGGCGACAGGTCTTCACAGCAATGTTAGCTATCCAAACGAAGCACCGACTGCTTCTTCTTTCCTCTCAATTTGTTCGACAACATGTGGCGCCGATCACGACTTAGACAAAACAACTACAAATGTTATTCATGTTAGAGCGGTTCAGTGTGTAGGTAAGGTTAAATATCAGCAACACTGTCTTCATGTTCACACTCCTCTGATCGCTTCAGTGCCACTGACATGTCGCTTAATCGCCTCTGTTTTTGCTTGCGAGGGAAGCTGTGATTGACAGACCTTTAAACCAATGACTTATAGCGCACATACAATTTCGACCAATAATGTTACAGATTGTTATTATTGGGCGGATGCTAATGTAGCCGCATAGTGGTGACGTAATTATTTGATTGGCTTCGTTAGAAAGCCTATCAGAGACTACTACCGTATGGAAAAGCCAACCAAGATGGCGAAAGCCGTTTCCTTTCATTTATTTATTTATTGATGTATTTATTTATTATAATGTTTGTGTTTATTAACTATATTATATATGAGTGTAGTTTTATATATTATATTTATTTTTATTATCGTTATTCGTCGGCCCCCTTCATAATGTTTTGTTGTGTGTCACCAAAATAATCTGCATTTTGTAACTGCTGATAGATTTATAGCTTATAAAGTACACTTTATAAAAGAGTATCAGTCTGTGATCTCTGTATAAATCAATTATAAAAAAAATAAAAAAAACTTTTTTTAATACGTAGACAGTGACGTCTTAACGCAGGCATTGTTTTCTTCCGGGTTATCAAACTTATTGTGCCATGCGTTTTATAAAGCTGTTTCAGACTGCAATGGTTTTGCGCTTTAATTAATTTACAGTATAAAATGAGTTCGCAAAAGGGTAATACATCACGTTCGAGACCTCAAAAGCATCAGAATACGTTTGCCTTTAAGAATAACAAATACGGAGCAACTGTTCAAGTTAAGGTACGGTAAATGTAAAGATGCGGCTAGCTAGCTTGCCTGTGGAGAATTATTTCCTTTATAATAACCGGCTGTCTATGTTAACGTTCAAGGTCTTTTAAATCATTTTAAAAATGTAAACATATTTGCTATTCTTATCTTAAAGAAGGCAAACTCAAAGGTTCATGAGGGGCTCTGTCAACGCTGTAAGGAGGTACTGGAGTGGAAAGTGAAGTACAGCAAATACAAAAGTCTAACCCAAGCACGCAAATGGTAAGCAGTTACCAAAACACACATATTATTCTTTGTCCAAACAGAACCAGGTTGTGCCTAGTTGGAAATGGTTATGATAGCTGGTAGTGTATACGTCCTACACAGACCAGGAATAAACATCCACTGGACTTAAAAATGCCAAGGAAAAACGTTATTGATATGCTATATGATGTGTGTATGTTGGCCTGTTCATTTCAAGGTGACTGGTATTTGGTACTCTTATTTTTATTTTTTGTTACTTGTCAAGCCTACAATGGGTCCATGTCCAAACTTTGTTTCAGTAAATCGTTTTAAGTTGGTTCAAAATGTTCAGTTAAACTGGTTGCACATAACGGTTGTACTGTACGTCTTAATAATCATGTTACATGTTCATAAGGATCGACCAACAGTAGGATCAATTGAACCGCTTTAACTTAATAATTTGGACTCCCATGACTTCTAAATGTGACAGTCTGCACATGAAAACATGGAGTTTAAGCAGTTTTTAAGTTGCTTGACATTTCCCAGCAAAACAAGCCAACATGTAAAGCAGCTTGGATATGAAATGTATTCACCTGAAAATCTTTACCGGACAGTTATCACCAGCAAATTGTGACAATGGATGTTCCCCTTACGATAAACGTAGTATACCAAGTTCATCCCAACGAAGAGAATGATGACAGTATTATAGTTAGAATTAGGGGTGGGCAATATATCGAATATACTCGATATATCGCGGCCTGTTCTACGTGGGATGTAGTAAATTACTATATTGCGAACATTCGTCTATAAATTTGTCGTCATTTTTTAAGACGCAGGCTCACAGACAAAAATAAAACAAAGACTTGTATATATGTCACACTCCCCCACCCATCCCCGGCGTGCATGTAGTGATGGACAAAGCAGTTATTTTCAGTGTACTGAATCATTAGATCTTGACACCTCTGTGGCAGGACGGCTAATCTCAAACACATAATGGCTGGGTGCAGGACGAGCCTTACTCAAGGAAGATACACCTGGCGCCACAATCAAGTACCAAAATGCTTGGCGGAAGCAATAGAGCATAGGCGCTCAACAGTTAATACCCTGCCAATTGGAGCAGAGGGCGACATGCACCACATTCGCTTTGTCATGGAGGGAGTTCTGGGAAAGAAGAGTTTTATAGAGCAAAACAAAGCTCAGGGCAGCTGAGGAGAGCATGTGATTGGAAAAGGCTTGGTGATGTCGGCCAACAACTGAGAGTCCCATCGGAGATTGCAACGACTAACTTAAGACCAGACTTATTACTCTGGTCCATCACACAGCAAATTGTTTACTTTATAGAGCTAACAGTCCCGTGGGAAGAAGCAATCGACGAGGCTTACGAAAGAAAGAAACTCAGCGAATTAGCAGCTGAAGCAGAACAGCGAGGTTGGAGAACAAAGGTGTGCCCTGTGGAAGTTGGATGCCGTGTATTTGTGGCAATATCAACTACCAAACTCCTTAAGGAGTTGGGGATCTGCGGCAAAGATTTGCGCCAGACCATAAAAGCTATATCAGATATAGCAGAAAGAAGTAGCCAGTGGCTGTGGCTGAAAAGGAAGGATGCTATATGGGCACAAAAGTAAAGAACATCATGAATCTCAGGACAAAGGTATAAAAGGTGTCTTTCCTGCAGAGCGTCATGTATCAAGCTTGCAGGAACAGCGTAGGGAAAGATTATCTTCTTCTTTTCAGGTGGTAAGTATCTGCAGAGTTGGCATTGAAAGCCTGCAGGAATATGAATTAGGGATAGGTATAGGGATATCTCTCGGTTGAATAAATAACTTAATTTTTTTATTTTTAATATCTGGCCATGCCAAGAGCGGATATAGGTATAAAAGGTGTCTTTCCTGCAGAGCGTCATGTATCAAGCTTGCAGGAACAGCGTAGGGAAAGATTATCTTGTGGCTCTGAGACGTCATTGCTCACCGTTAAGCCTTCTGGAGGTGTCGTGGGCTCAAATTAACGAAACATCTGGGATGGAGGGTGCCCACTTGATAACCCCAATGACATATATGCTCTCAACCCGTCCATTCTAAAATATTCTCTTTTGAAGTGCTCATCTTGAAATATGGCATAATGGATATTATAACATCCTATCCTGTGTATATTGAAATAGTTCATTAAAAAATGTGTTCAAAACATTAATTCACAGAATTGTTCAGTGCTTTTCAGAACTCCGACTGCTTAGTCCCACTCACTGAACTGAAACACGACTGAACGTTCAGTTCAGCTCGCTAACAGGGAACTGAATGGTCGTGTGTGAAGTATAAGCCAGAGCTGAGAATTTAGTTGGATACATATAGCCTACAGTTTGTAAACTGAAAACAACTATAACAAAGTCCTAACCTATTATGTACAGCAGATGTATTTACCCGACATCTAATTATACAATAAAATAGCAGGTAGTACCTCTTCGTACTTCGAGACTTCAAGCCATGAGAGGGAGAAAGGTGGGCTTGAGCGACTGTATCACTGAACGAATCACACTCATGCACCGTCCCCTACCTCGCAATGTAAGCAAATGTCTCAGCCAGTACGTTGAGTGAGTTCATTTTTATTTAACAGCAGTTAAAAGCCTATGTGTGCAATCGCCCGGTTTGAATACATAGTGTTTTGTTAATTGTTGTTTTGTTGTTATTTAACTTGGTTGTGATTTTCCCCTTTTTGCATGCAAGTTTAAAATTGTTTCACATAGAAACCACTAATGACTAATAACAATGTTTTAATGCAGACACATGTTGCAGGGACTACTAGAATCATCATACTGGTGCGATTGTATGCATCAAAGGGTTAAATTGAGCATTTATTGAGTTAAGATTTATTTATTTATTACGATTTCAAAATATCAAGATATATATCGCGATATAGCCTAAAAATATCGCATGTTATATATAGGCCATATCGCCCACCCCTAGTTAGAATCATAAGCCATGTCCCTGATTTTCCATCATATCGCACCTTCCTTCTACGTTAATGGTAGCGACTCAAACGCAAAGCCCCCAGGGTGGGTGGCTGTGTAAGTTTAGGAAATTAGTTGAATTCATCAATCAAAAATAAAATGTAATGCAAACGCCTAAACAGAAGGTTTTTATTGTCTGGAGTGGACCAGTCTGAAATGTTCGTAGCAAACTAATCGACCACGTAGGTAGGCGCTTCAACAACAAACCTTTTAACAATATGGCAATATGATGCTTGTTGATTTTCCTATTATCAGGGTATGTTTTTTGCATAACTAATTGTGTTGTGTGTGTTTTATTTAGTGTGAAGTGTTCTCAGAAGACGGTAAAAGATGCGTACCATGTCATGTGTAAACCCTGTGCCCTTCAGCTGGAGATTTGTGCCAAATGTGGAAATAAAGAGGACATTGTCGTTCCGTAAGTGTTACTTAACTGTGTGGATTTCTCACAGCATGCGCACAGGTAAACACATTTGAAATAGTTCAGTGGATATTTATAACCTGGGTTATTGGAACCGCCGATTTATTTGGTTACAACAAGCCAACCAAAAAAGATAGTCTTTGCTGATAGATTTCCAGTCCGCAGCACGAAAGGCGTATTTATATAATCTAGTAAACCTAATTATTGGAGGTCAGACAATATTTTCAGATCAGAGAACAGTTGTCAAATGTGTTGATATGCAAGGACAACAAGTTAATAAACTGTTTATTATAAGAAATGTACCTTTTTTATAAAGCTTGCACAGCTGTGATGTCTATTTTGTGATGGGTTCTTATTCGTGTTGTGCGTTGTCCAACTCTTTATAGAATTTGGTTTCCAAGTGTGTTAATTGGTGCTATACTAACATTTTTCTAGTGTTTGTGTTTTTTTTTCTCCTTGTGACACGGTAGCAGTCCACCCACGTTTTGAGTACTTAAAATACTTTAGCGCATGTTATCGCATTATGATGAATACTGTGTCTCAGGCTTTCTCTCCCTGCCCATGCTCAGCCTGGCTAACTTTAAATGTATACAAGCTGAGGTTATGGTTGGTAAATTTGCCCTTTTGACTTTTTGTTTCGCCCATAAATGGGAAAACCTCTTGTAGTTAAAATACAAGTGTTTCTACTGTTATAGCGTTATTGGTCATCAATATTATACACCGCTGCCACCTAGTGGGCATTTCTATGATCTGTTGAAATCTATTTTCAGATGACTTTTAAAGTTTTCTGTTTTCTTTATTTGATCGGAAACAGTAAAAAGATTAAATCCGCAAAAACATTAACACCATTTATGAAATTATTAAACAAGTCTCTTTTTCAGCAAATACATATATGTAAGACTGTTTAACCAGCTCTTTTATTTGTTTATTCACTCTTTGTCCTACTTACCTTCATAGGATTAATTCACAAAAGGATGGTGAGGAAGAAATTGAAGACACTCAACAGAAAACAAAAGCAGGTCGCAGGACAAAGCAAGTAGATGACTCTGACAGTGATGATGACTTTGGTGATATGGGTAGTGATGATGACAACGATGAAGATGACAGTGATATGGAAACCAAGACAATACAAAAAAAAGGTGCCGCTCCTTGATGTGTCAAAATAAAGCCTTCATGTTTCTGTCAGATTAACAGTTGAATCACATGAGTCTGAATGGCTTACAAATTTATGCCAAGCAGGTGCTTAGCTTTTGCTCATATAATTACCCTATGACTACATACATTTTTTATTATAATGCAAACGTTGTATCATTGTCACAGATTATTTTATTTGTTGCAATAAAACCCGATCCACCCTACACAAAGTCTGTGTTTACATTTTAAAACTGCTGGCCAGAGAAAGAAGGTCGTCTTCTAAAATCAAAATGGCATTAATTAGTTCATTAATCCAACATGTAAACAACGGTGAAAGTGAATGGAAGTACCAAAAAGTAAAGGCCAATGGAAAAGTCAAATTTATCATTTCTAAATGAAAAATCTAAAATGAGTATATGTAGAGGTGCACTTTTCATCATTAATGAGTGTATATAGTTTCCATCTGCATTGCCGTATGCCCTCAGGACCTAGACCTTTAATTGTGGTCAGAGTATGTAAACGTATGAAAGTGGTAGGGTCCTAGTTAGAACAATAGCCAAGTGTGTACTTTCAATCAGTGTGCATTTTAAAACATCCCAGGTCTTGACCTGCATGTAGCTGCAAAGAGAAAAGAGGCTCACGTCTGCATTCCTTGGTCTTGGTCAGTATCTGTGTTAAAGCGCAGGTTCCTTTGCACGCTCCTATGTCGAGGTTAAATGAGGGGAGGGGGGGGGGGGGTTGTCAAATACTCATAATCATGTGGGATAGACAGGGCAAAGAAATATAGAAGTATCCCATGTCAACTTCCTATTCAGGTTCAAGAGGACATCATGACGTGGATGGGATTCACAATAAGTTGCACAATAGCAGTTGATCTCATGATGTGTTTTTATACTTAGTACTACTCACATGGGCATGTTCTGCTTATTAAATATATATCATATGCGTGACTAAGTTCATTGACCTTTTTCTGTAACGAGTAGGATGTTATAGTCCTTAGAAACACAAGATATCACGTGAGAATGGTGTCCCTGGTGCTAGTTTGATGTCACTATTAGTGTTAAGGACAAAGGTTGACCAGTTGGTGCAATCCATCTATTTAGGCTTGCAGAGTCCACATATGACTTTGAAACCGGTATGTGATGGAGATTTGGGAAAGATCGGTGTGTTTCATCTGGTGATATCTATTCTGTTTATGAAATTCAAAATACTCAGTTATTATGTACTCTTCCGGAATACTCTTTATTAATATAATAAATATGTATCATTTTATTCTACCTGACACGTCTCAGAATTTTTTGAATCTCTCAAACCTTTGGTATACATACACAGATTAATTACAACATGTTTGACAAATAATTATTCAAGGGCATAGGGAAAACAGGCACTCCTTTTGTTTTATTGATTTCACAGTACAGAAAATAAGATTAAGTGCAAAGTAAAACGGAAGGCCCACTTTAATGTTGACAAAATTAAGGGTAAAACGTGGCAGGTCAGAACGTAAAACTAGAAAATGCATGTTTTCTGATAGATTGCATTTGAATTTTCATGTTGACCCCAAAAGAGCGTGGTGACATGTAAATGTAATTGCAATAGACTTGTAGCGCTGATTCGCGTATTGCATTTTAATATTGTCCACTGCACAGCGTAGTACTGAAGATGAAGTCTTTGAAAATGTAATGACAAATGCCATTTCCTTTACATTTTCAAATTGTTAGACAATTGCATTTTAATTTTAATTGTGACATAAATTATGCTTGCACAAATGGAAAATTTGTATAATTCTTTTATATTGCATTTTAATTTTCAAATTTGAATTAACATTTGAATATTGTCCGCAGTATGGCCGGGTATTACTTTGAAAATTAAATGTCAAACAGTTTTTCCCTTTACATTTTAATATTGACACAGAATGCCCATTGGAGCATTTGAAAATGCAAATGCAAATGGAATTATTGCATTTTCTTGTACATTTTGTCTCAAATAAATAACACATATATATGCGGAAAGTGATAATGCTATTGTGGAATTGCATTTTAATTTTCAAGTTTACATTATCATTTGAATAAAGTCCCTTATAGGCTTCCATACAAATGGTTCTTCGGGTCTGATTCGTTCGTTCAGTTTTCACGTGATGAATAGGCTCGGCATAGAAACGAGAAATGTTTAGTTCGCCATGGTTATGTAGTCACGATTACTCCATAGTTACGATTGACTCTATGATATTAAGTCCCATAAAATCAGTTGCAATATAGATCTTTACTGAAACGTGATCTATTGTATTTAGCCAAAAAATCTTGATATTGATGTAACCATTGATGTAATATTTATATAACTTTAAGATGTAGCCTATTATTTTTTATCAGGTTGTCCTTATTAACTTTTTGTACTTAGCAATAACGTGCTGTATGCACACCCTTATACACTCTACTAAATAAAATGTTAAATACAAATTAATAAGTAAAATCACACCATACAGCTAAATAACAATCACACTCCCTCAGCCTATACCAGAGTATCAGCAGTCACGTGAAAAGTGAACGAAAGACAGGACTGGACGCAGAAATTTGTAGTATGCCTATGGAAAGAGAAAAGAGTTGTTCACCGCTGACCTGGGTCTGCTGGCCTGAGTTGTTCGTTCACTGGTAACGTGATAGCTTCATAGGCACGAGATCAAGTAACATAAATTAGTAGGGTCTGAGTCTTTCCTACACTTGTAATGTGACTGCTTCATGCTGAAATTATGACTAAGTTCACAAGTGATCGTTATTGATTTTTTAATCATTACACATCAGTTTAAATGCATTAGCGTTAAGTTAGCTATCCTACTTCTGACAGCATGTTTTAATGTCAAAAAACGAGATGGAGTCAAACAGCCAAGACAGTCCAGTCAGTATACAACTATTAGGGGAGGCTGCAGACGTGGAGCCTAGGCCGCTACAGGCCCCAACAGGCCCCAGGCAGCTACAGGCCTCAGGCAGACACAGGCCCCATGGCAGTTTAGGACACTGACAGATAACCATATGCGGTCCAAACGTAAACGTATACATTAATAACCGTCAGTACAATTAGACAAATTGATTTTACGCTTAAAAAAAAGTTATTTAGCTTTACTTTGCGATTGTTAGTGAATAAACCTCTGTAGACTTTGACGAATTGATCTAGTAACAGGGTCCTCAAACTGCCTTGGGCCTGTAGCTGCCTGAGGGGTCTGTAATGCTCCAGGTCCGCAGCCTCCCCCTTCTCATAAACAAACGTAACAACATGCAAACACATAACAGCAACGCTAGATGGCGGTATATGCCCATGAGAACTCTCCCCCCATTCATTTCAATAGGGGCAAAAACCCATTAAAAATGATGTTGTAAAATATAACACGTGAACCAATCACTTACCTACATGTAAGCGCACTACACCACAATACCCAAGACCTGTAGGCACTGGAATGCAATCAGTAGGGTCAAAACCGCAGGCGTTGTTAGGGCACCAAAAGTCGACCTAGTAATATGACTTTGCATTACAAGATACAAGTGAGCGTCGACTTTGCATAACAAGATGTGAGCATCGTAACTGACTCATCACATAATAACTCTAGATTTGGGCATCTGACAATAAGGGCAAGACTATAGCTTCCATGGGCCAGCATGTCATGCAGAGAAAAGAGATAAACAGGTAATTTGCTCTGTATTGGGGAATACTCTGCTAATGGAAATATTTGTCCAGGAATCCCAAGAGGTCTGTAAGGGAATATGTGCTGTGTAATATTACTCATTCATTCGTTATTTATTTTTGAAATATTTTCAAGATTTGAGAAAAAAATTATAGCTTTTCACTGGCGAAGCATAAAATTAAGTCTTTAACCGTGACAGTAGCGTTAATAGTTGTATGCGCTGGGGAAGCATAAAATTAAGTCTCCAATCTTTATATAGTAGCCATGCATGACGCGCAGCATAGGTGGAGTCCCGTGCCCTCGAAGTTGCATCGGGGTAACGCCCCTTCGAATAAAATCTCAGTGCACTGCATGTAGGTTATTCAATTTACTGAAAACCCTGCTGCGGTCCAATCTATCAGTGGAATCATGAATATCTGCAACAGATCCACTAAACATATCATTCACGTATTTAGGGGGACGTTTGTACACTCTACCCAACAAACTGCTCTACTAATTCTTGATGATGCGCTGCTTGGAGTCAATACGGCAGGAAAGGTATGTTAAAACATTGCAATACTCTTATTGACAAAAAGGCAAGTAAATGAATAATTTGCCAGTATTAAAATGCAATTTTTTAACAATTAAACATAACTTCAACCCTGTTGGTTCATAAAGTTTTTAGTTTTTGTTTGTTTATGTCTTTCATTTATTTAGAAATTATTAATAGAATTTATCAGATACAAGGTTCTGGTGTAAAACTGTGAAGAATTTTTTTTTAATAAAATATTGCCATGTCAGCCACTGAATAAACGTTTGCTAATACAAATGCATTCAGCTAAATTATATAACCTTTTATTATAATAGTCTAGAAGCAGACAAACAAGTTTGCTAATCCTTAAGCACACCAAAGGTGTGTCTGTACTAAAACTGTCTACTAAAATATGTTCCATTTTGAGAAGATCTATTTATGGGAATATGAGTTCAATTATTTGTATTGTGTTATTACTTAATAAATAGTCTACCTTAAATGAATACCTTGCTTTGTGTGAAAAAAGCACCATAGTAATCGGATTCTCTCTCATTTTTCAATGTGGACCATCTTATTCAGATTGCTTTCATTGGGAGAGGTCAAGATGTGGACACACTGTGTCAAACCTGGGAGTTTGACACTACTGATGTGAAACAGCTGGGCCCACAGTGAGTCTAATATTCTGAAGACCCTACAGGGGCATTAATGAAAACCAATATATTTAGCAAACACATCATTTGTGAAACTCTTACTTCATGGGCCTATGGATTGTGCCTGATCCAAAATAAATGCATTTTAGGTTAATTCCCCTACCTCACCACAGAGGGAATACTTCACTAGCCAAAAAAGGCATGCTTTATTTAGTGTTAATGGAAATCTGGGACAATCAGACCAGGGCAGAAGTCTTGAATAATAATTGAATAAGCTCAATAATATGCTTTTCATATACATGATTAATGCCTCAAATGAAACATGTACAGATGTTTAAAAGCGTAATTTCATGGTCCTTTGCCCGCAGTGAGTTCTTCATGCCAGGGATGGTGGACACCCACATTCATGCCTCTCAGTACAGCTATGCTGGTACAGCTCTGGAACTCCCTCTGCTCCAGTGGCTCAACACCTACACCTTCCCAGTAGAGGCCCGTTACAAAGACCTGGAGTTTGCTCGCCGGGTCTACACACAAGTAGTGGTAAGCTTCCCTTTTTATTGGCTTGGGTTATCGTTAGACCAGTGCTAGAGTGAGCAGACAATAGCTCAGTAAAATCATTTCTTTTGTCAACGCCTGCCAAACCATAGTCAGTGCAAGTTCTGTTTTAACGGATGTTACCAAACACCCTGAGAGCCAAAGTACAAAGGGAACAATATGTACAAGGATTTGCATATTTTGACTGAAACGAAATGTTTGTGTGGTTATATCTGTTTATCTCAGAAAAGGACCCTTAGAAATGGAACAACAACAGCATGTTATTTTGCGACCATACACACAGACGCCTCACTCCTGCTGGGACGAATAGCAAGTACGTAAAATGCTGTTGCGCCCCTGCTCCCCTGAACCCACTCAGACACACACGCACACGCATAAACACGTGCACTGAGAGGCCAAAACTAACTTGAACATTGCATGAAATGTGCTCTGTACAGTCTGAAGAGTCAATCAACTGTGCACTTTGCCCTCAACAAAACCCAGAGATCTAGCTTGATACTTGTGAATGGCTCTTTTAAGGGAGGTGTGCGTTTGTGTTTGTTTCTTAGAGAGAGTTGAAGGGAGCAGGGTTTCACACAATTTATAAGTGTTATTACTACCCTATGGCACATTTTGTGTTATATGTTGGCTACCCCCAAATGTAGTTACAGATGTATTTTCCCCACAAAACGAGTCTGGCAAGCATTCAAGCTTTTTATGTCAGTTATGTAACCTGTCCAAATGGACACTGGAGTTTGAACCTATCACTCTTTTCTCAACCTCATGAGCTACAAGTTACACTTTTGTTGAGACATGGTTTCTCTCCTGCTGCAGATGATTTTGGGCAACGTGCGCTGGTGGGCAAGGTGTGCATGGACAAGAACAACGCTGTGAAGCACTACAAGGAGACCACACAGGAGTCACAGGAGGAGACCCTTCGGTGGGTACAACCCTACAAGCTCCCGAGTGCATCCCTGTTTTAATACCCCTGGCATAACTGGGATCGCATTCAAGTTGAATGTCTTGGGAGAAGGGGGGTATGAAATGATGCGGCTTTATAAATTATCGTCATTCACAGAAGCCCAAGTCTCAGATGCAACCTCCTTCTATGTTTCTCTGGAATGTGAATTAATTATTTATTGAACTTTAACGACCAACGTGCTGTAACAGTTACACTATGAACTGAGGAACAGTTCAGCTCGGGACATTCACTGTGTGTAGCGTTTGAGCGTGTGAGGACGCTGGTGAACATGTTTAATATTGTGAGTCTTGTTTTGTGTCTTCAAGGTTTATTGACGAACTCCAGAAGAAGAAGGTGAGAGTGGATGTTAAGCAGTCGATAGATGCTTCCAGTTTTGACCTTTACAGTCTACACGTGCATAAAGAGCATAAATGTGACTAATTTCTGACTTGGGATTTTCTTCTTTATTTTATACTAATATTATATGTATTTATAAGACTCTATATATGTGCATGAATGGAGATCAGCCATGTCTCTTTATCTCAATGGTAGTATCCACTGGTGAAGCCTGTGGTGACGCCACGCTTCGCACCATCCTGCTCCCCCACCCTACTGGGGCAGCTGGGGGAAATTGCCAAGAGCAGACACCTGCACATCCAGGTGAGCGTGACTGCCAAACACCACGACAACATAGCATACTGACCGTGAGGAATGTTGCTATGGAGACAGCCTCATACAGTGCTTGAACTCCCTGGGGAAAAGTAAATTATACCTTGTTGTTCAAAGACAACGTGCAATTATTTGTTCTCGGAAATCACAAAGGTGAAGTCGAGTTTGTTTTCAAATTGCAGCGCAAGGTGGGCAACATTTGGCTCTCCTGAGGTTTATGGGGAATTCATTGGGTTATACTGTAATACATTGGCAGAAAAGGTTGATGTCAACTTGGACTGTGGCATAGAGAGGCTCCTAGCATTAGAGAATGAAATATGGATGGGGGGGGACTGGGCTATGTTGTGAAATCTTGACTTCCATCAGAGTCACATCAGTGAAAACAAGCAGGAGGTGGAGTGGGTCAAAGAGCTGTTCCCAGACGCACAGTCCTACACGGATGTCTACCGCCGTCACAACCTCCTCACCAATAAGGTCAGCCTGCACTTGTGCCGGTGCACGCACGCACGCGCGCGCACACACACACACGCACACGGACCAAACCCTGATCAGAATGACACGTGTGGCAGATTAAAAGTGCTACTTGTTCATCTCTTTCACTGTCGTAGTACAGTGCCTTGCAAAAGTATTCACCACCTTGGCATTTTTCATGTTTTGTTGCCTCACAACCTGGAATAAGAATGGATTGTTCATTTCATCCACAGAACATGTCTACAACTTTGAAGATGTGATTTTTTATTGTGAAGCAAACAACAAATAGGACAAAATAACATAAAACTTCAACATAACTATTCACCCCCCTAAAGTCAGCACTTTGTAGAGCCACCTTTTGCGGCAATTACAGCTGCAATTCGCTTTGGATAAGTCTCTATGAGCTTGCCACATCTTGCCACTGGGATTTTTGCCCATTCCTCAAGGCAAAACTGCTCCAGCTCCTTCATGTTGGATGGTTTCCGCTTGTGAACAGCAATCTTCAAGTCTGACTACAGATTCTCAATTGGATTGAGATCTGGGCTTTGACTAGGCTATTACAACACATTTAAATGTTTCCCCTTAAACCACTCGAGTGTTGCTTTAGCAGTATGCTTCGGGTCATTGTCCTGCTGGAAGGTGAACCTCCGTGCCAGTCTCAAATCACAGGCAGACTGAAAAAGGTTTTGCTCAAGAATATCCCTGTATTTAGCACCATCCATCTTTCCCTCTACTCGAATCAGTTTCTCAGTCCCTGCTGCTGAAAACATCCCCACAGCATGATGCTGCCACCACCATGTTTCACTGTGGGGATGATGTTCTTGGGGTGATGGGATGTGTTGGGTTTGCGCCAGACATAGCGTTTTCCTTGGTGGCCGAAAAGTTAAATTTTAGTCTCATCTGACCAGAGCCCCTTCCTCCATACATTTGGGGAGTCGCCCACATGCCTTTTGGCAAACTCAAAACGTGCCTTCTTATTTTTAACACTAAGTAATGGCTTTTTTCTGGCCACTCTTCCATAAAGCCCAGCTCTATGGAGTGTACGGCTTATTGTGGTCCCATGCACAGATACACCAGTCTCTGCTGTGGAACTCTGCAGCTCCTTCAGGGTTACCTTTGGTCTCTGTGCTGCCTCTCTGATTAATGCCCTCCTTGCCCGGTCTGTGAGTTTTGGTGTGCGGCTCTTGGCATGTTTGTTGTGGTACCATGTTCTTTCCATTTGAAGATGATGGATTTGATGGTGCTCCGGGGTTCATCAAATATTTGGATATTTTTTTATAACCCAACCCTTTTTCACTTCACCAATTTAGACCATTTTGTGCAGATCCATCACATAAAATTCAGATTAAAAAAACATTTAAATTACAGGTTGGAATGTAACAAAATAGGTAACAAGCCAAGGGAGTGAATACTTTTGCAAGGCACTGTAGTTAGTTTAGTAGTTGCTTGCGTGTGAATTGCTATGCTAAACGCTGTCTCATGTGATCTCATGTAACCTTCTTTGCTGTTTGACAGACAGTGATGGCTCATGGCTGCCACTTGACAGACGAGGAGCTGGATGTCTTTAGAGAGACGGGGGCATCTGTGTCTCACTGTCCGTGCTCCAACATCTCGTACGTGGCAGTCACACTAGTATTTACTTCTGCAACATGGCAGCCTAATGTGGGTGTATGGCAACTGTTTGCTCTGTTTCACAACCGGTTCCTTATTTTACCATTTTTTCCTTCCCCATTACAATCTCTTGAACAACATTTCCCAACAAATTTTTTGGCGGCCTGTTTATTTGGGAGATGCCCACATATCCCAAACAAACAAAGAGGCGGAGCGGGGGAATACATCCAGTACTGGAGCTGACTCATCAGAGGGAAAAGACATGGCCCTGTCTACAAATGATATAGACTGCCTGTCTGTCTGTCTGTCTCTCTCTCTCTCTCTCTCTCTCTCTCTCTCTCTCTCTCTCTCTCTTTCTCTCTCTCTCCTTCTCCCCATTCTCTCCAGGCTGTGCAGTGGAATGCTGGATGTGCGCAGGGTTCTGAAACATGAAGTGAAGCTGGGGCTTGGAACAGGTGTGTGCGTAAAGCATTCCCATGATACAGAGTGATCTTGTGGTCTATGCAGGTCTCTCTATTGGACTCGGTCTGTCTGTCATCACTGACCTCAGTCTGCCCTCTCCTTGCAGACTTGGCAGCGGGCTACTCTCCCTCCATGCTGGTCGCTGTGAGGCAAACTCTGGAAACATCCAAGGCCCTGACCATCCAGGACCCGGAGTACCAAACGCTCAGCTTTGAGGAAGTCTTCAGACTGGCCACGCTAGGAGGGAGCCAAGGTTTGGGATCAGTTCAAATGCAGTTATTCTGCCATGAGTGAAGACACGTCATATGTTATTAAATCATTAAACACAAACATTAAATACAAATCATGTGTTATGCAATATTAGCTTTGTGTTATGCTTGAGGACTTTTAAGTTTGTTGTTCAACTGGTTTCATTGGTGTGAATGATGAGATATTGTAGCAGTGTTTCTGTCCCGCTAAAGGGTAGAAAATACTTGGTTGGCATTGGGACAATCATAACAGTAAAGAAAGCAGTGTGCCTACGATACATTATTAAAAGGTATAATATAATATATAATATTATATATATATATTAATATGAAATATAATATTATATGGTGATGCATAGAAAATGACTACCATTATTTTTTACTTCATGAAAGTATCATATATGATCCAGGAAAATGTAGCTAGTGTCTACCCAGGCCTTGTTGCATATCAGAATGTACAGTATACAAGAACAACTTGTATGAAACTAAATACTCAGTTCAAACACAAAAAAAATGAATCAGTTTAAACGTAGCTTGACCCTGTTTGTATATCATCTCATACACAAAGTTACTGGTAAACACTGATGTAGTCACGGAAAGTTACATGCATTTGCTGAACGCTAGTCTGAACGCTTTTCTCCAGCTCTCTCCATGGATGGTCAAACGGGGAACTTTGAGGTGGGGAAAGACTTTGACGCACTGAGGGTGAACACTGATGCCGCCGAGGGGCCCATAGACCTGTTCCAAATAGAGGCACCCAAGGTAAGGTGTCAAGTTAGGCCCTTCCTACTAATCCTCAACCCACTATACTGGCTCTGCTGAATTTGAGAAAAAGGCTTACATTTTCCGTTGAAGCAGCTCAATGCTCTAGTTTACTATTTTCCCATTGAATTGTTGCTCACACTACAACATATAGATTACAGGTGTGTATCGTATGACAAAGAGTCAAAATGCAAATGTTGAGAAGTCTTGCAGATTGAATAATCAACTGAACGGACAGTGACTGTTAGGCTTTTTCGAACACGTTTTCTAATTCTGTTTCAGATCCTTTTAGAGAAGTTTTTAAACTTGGGTGAGTGTTGTATCTCTGTCACCAGTCCTTGCCAGGATTAATCCAAACATAGTTTGAAAGAATGATCTTGATGGATATCCTGGCCTTCATCATCACTTTGTTCTCTACAGGGGATGATCGTAACATTGCTGAGGTGTATGTAGCCGGGAAGAAAGTGGTCCCATTCCCAGGAAGTCTATAAGCGCTGCTTTTGCATAGCACACCTGGTGTAATCCTGCAAATTCCATCGGGAATCACCAGGCTCTCTGTTTATTTTTTGTGTGTGTACAACAATACCACATCAACAACCTGTTAATGCTGATTTTATGATTACCTCCTAATATCTAATCTATTGTACAACAACATAATTTAGGGGCTACCCATTGCGTGTTCAACCAAAAACATAGCGAAATTAGATGTTTTCTTCCTAAGCCATGCTATTTATTTCAAGTTATCAATTAATTGTTTTAAGGTATGTTTAATCTGTTAATGTTGCTATATGTTGGGTGGTATCATCCAGACTGATTGTTAACTGATAGCTGCCTGTCTGTTTGTTGTGTCTCTGTTTGTAAAGCACTGTTTGTTGTGTCTCTCGACCAGTTTGTAAAGCACTTTGAGTCCTTGAGAGAAAAGAACCATATATATATATATATATATATATATATATATATATATATATATATATATATATATATATATATATATATATATGTGTATACAGTATATATATATAGGCTATCAAATTAACATTGCATTGTGATTGACTGCTGAGTTGTGTTATATCTGAAAAGGGAAAATGTAATTGCTTCTCATGATTTCAAATTAATTTCAAATTTCTAATTAATAAATAAATATTTTGCATATAATATGTAGACAGAAATAATCCTACATTGTCTATACACATCTTTTTTAGCAGTTTATTAAAGTTAAGAAAGGCAGACAAGCAGTCTATCTCACCCTTGAAAAGTCTTCACCATATGCTCCTGACACTGACAAGAGAGAGAGGAGAGAGAGAGTATGTGTCAGCAGGGTTGCTAGGTAAAGGAGAAAGCTCTTGGCCGAGTCAGTCTTTATAGTTCCATGTATTTATGCATCTGACTTACAGGTGTTATCTCTGACACATTACTTTCTTAGTATGATCCAGGAGATGGCAACGCCACCATTGAAAAACCAAAACAAAAAAAGATTGATTGGTGAATTAGGTTAATCTAGTCTGGGCCGTGCACAGACATTTTGAGGGGCAGAGGCTCATCCACACACCCATGCCTTTTAGATGTTGGAACAGGACAATGCCATCATCAGCCTCTGGTTGTTAATACATTTCGATTTAAGACTGGTACAACGAAGGCCTATTTATGATTTATATGTTAATGTATTATTTCTTAACAAAAATACTTAATTTGGTTTAATAATAGCCTATTGGAATCCATGTTAAGTTATGCAGACCAAATCTTATCAAGTGGTTCAGCGCTGTAACAATGGAAAGGACTCGATATAACAGAACAGGCACATGTCTGGAAGTGCTTTTGGCTAGTTTTCAGCATTAACCTCATTCTTTTTCTTCTTTCTTTGTTTTCTAGGCATTGCACTGCACAAAAGATCCAAATTAATCATTTTCATGTTTATAATTTAGAGGGAGAGAATGTATCTGAGAAAGCCACACAATTGTTTCGTATGTAGGCCAATAACTCAAGGTTTTCCAAGACTCAGAGTTTCGGCCAAAGGTTGAGTTTTCACTTTCAATTATTCGAATGTTTTCTATAATATTCTTTATTTTTGAGGCATGTAGGCCTACTCAAACTCTTTTGTGTAGGCCTATTTTTAACGTCGTGGAATGGCTTAATTTAATGGCCTATCCCAGTTAAACTGTTGGATTGTGCTGGGCAATCCCGGACATGGCAACACAGTAACCGCTATCAAAGCCTTTGGAGTGGTGGCTGCCTGCTATACAATTGTTTTTCTCAGGCATCCATATGTGTGTGCCTTCCGGCGCGGTCTCGTTTAGTCATTCGCCTCCTTAAATTATTGCATTTTCTCAGTCGTTAGTGTAAAGTGAAGAATCAACAATATTAGGAAACACAACCACCCATAGACAAAGCACTTTCACGAATTGAAACGAATGGGAGATCTTGAACATACTGGATACACCTCTCGACGTAAACAGGAAGTATTGGACATGGACTTGAACTGTTTATCAATATCAAGAACGCTAAGAACGCGTTCTTGTACCGTACTTGGGCCACGAAACATTACGTCAAACGGGTCCACGAGAACGCAAGAACGTACAAACCGTGGATTGATGAACAGTCGAAGTCTTTCGGCCAAAGGTTGAGTTTTCACTTTTGCGTCGTTGCAAATGTACTCATAATAACGTTACTGATTGGTTTTTCCTCTATGCTGCTCTTTGGATCAAGGGCTACTACAATATTACATTTGGCAAGTAAGGTATGCTACTTCAAACCTTTGATTTAGCTTAGTTGCTTGAATAAATAGTGTATTCAGAAGAATGCACATTTGCACTTACGCAATGCACTAATGTTTTTCAATGTGTGTATATGAGACAGAGAGAGTGTGCGTGTGTCTGTAAGGGCGTTCCGTAAGTTTGAAGGAGAGAAAAAACAACCGTAACATTGACTACAATTGCAATTGTCAAATTCAGGTAATGGTACAATGCTGACTTTGTCTCTTTCAGCAGGGCTCTCCAAGTAAGATAATAAGGACTATCCTGTCGCACACAAGCCTTTACTTTAGCTGTTCCCATGCCTCTGTTCCGAGCTAACAGTCCCAGCCAGAGCCTAGGCAAACGGGCGGCACCGAACACAAAAGTAGCGAGGAAACGCTGGAAGGAGGAAGAGGATGGTTGTGTTCAGTCCCTTTCCCTGCTGTGTCTGTGGAGTGTGGCTGATAACATGAAGGGGCTGTGGGTGAAAGACTATGCTGAAAATTACCTGGACAAGTATGACTTTAGACATGTCATGGGGCCTTTCAACTTGCTACGTGAGTTATGTGTATCTATAGACATGTGTCTAGATATTATAAGTTGTGTTTGCATGGCATACATATTAGCCACATAGCTAATTACCATTGGTTTACTTTACCCTCCCTTGTCCTATTACACTGTGTCTACTAGCGGGGGAGCTTGTTGAGGAGCTGACCTGCATTCTCTCGTCCCGTGGAGAATTGTCCCGAGCAGCTGTCCACCTCCTGCTAGTGCCCCAGCTCCGGAGCCTGTCCCTGAGAGGCTGTCCTGGCTTAGTCACCCCCTCCTTCTGCACCCTCATTGCAGCACGTTGCCAGGTCAGACCCACCAAGGCTCAGGGAGAAGCTGCATTTGCTTCAGAATGAGCTGAAAATACGTATAATCTAAATGAACGTGAATTGTATTGTAAAGTATGCAGACAGCAAATGTTCCACCTCTATCTAATTCCCGGTCTCAAGATGTTTAAGTTAGGGTTAGCCAATATGCTGACCTTTTCTTCGTCAAAGCAGCATGATCTACTTTCTGTCTCTGCTTACCTATTACAGGCTCTGACCAACCTTGACCTCTCCAGTGCCCAGCAGCTGCCTGCTAAGCCCCAGTGTGAGCTCCTGAGATGCCTTCCCTCCTTGCACTCCCTCTCCCTGGCAGGTACCCCCTGTGACCGCCGGGTCCTGATGACGATCACCCAACACTGCCCGGCACTGCGTCACCTCGACGTGTCCCGCTGCCACCTCCTGTCCCCTGCCGGCCTGCTTTCTCTCAGACAAGGAGGAGAAGGAGGACCCCATCCCGCGCCCTCTACTTCCGGTTGGCGCTCTAGCGCTCCCTCTGGCAGCTCCTCTTCGTCCTGCCCCCACCCATTCGTCTCCACCGTGCACCCTCCACTCTGCAGCCTCCTGGCTTTGGACATTGGCTTTGGGGAGGGAGAGGGGGAACCTGCAGCGGCTGCTGCCTTCCTCCTGCTCACCTTGCCCAGGCTGGAGAGGCTGGCCCTCGAGGGTCTGGGCCAGGCCTGTGAACTCATCCACCAGCAAGACTTCGGTCCAACGGCGGAGTTCACGTCCAGGGAAGGGCTGCCGTGTCTGGAGGAGCTGTGGAGGGGGAGAGGGATGAGGGATGGGGAGAGGAGGGAGGTGGAGGAAGACGGAGACGACGATGACGAGATGGAGGGGACGATGGCTTGGAATGAGTGTGAGGATGAGGGAGGGAGAGAGGGGACGAGCGGAGCACAGGAGCACGGCGGACAAACTGAGACGGACGGGGCAGAGGCGCCGCGTCCAGAGAGCAGCCGCTCGACGTTGCAACTAAAGGACGCCCAGGGCTTGACCCCTGCCTCTCTGGAGGCTGTGGGCCACCTGTGTCCCCACATCCACTCCTTATCTCTGCACTGCGATAAAGTGGGAGGTAGGACCCCGCAGGCCTTGGCCCGGGGCCTACAGGTCTGGGCTGGCCAGCTGAGGAGCCTCACTCTCTGCTACCAGGGCAGGCTGGCCGAGCTGCTCCCAGCCCTGAGCGTCGCGGGGCCCTCCCTGTTCTCCCTCACCCTGGAGGGACTACAGTGCAGTCCCTACTGCCCTCTCCTGGAGCTCCTCCACGCCTGCCCAGGCCTGAGGAACTTGCACGTCCATGCCATGCCCCCGGCCGTGCCCCCAACCACCAGGCTGGCAGAAGGGGACGAGGAAGAGTGGAACGTCAATCCACCATGTCTGCCTCAGCTCCGTTCTCTCTCACTCAAGTACGTCAAACGAGCTTCTATTAGATTGGTGATGGTGTCCAGACTGCCCACATTTGACAGGGTGTACCAGAGCACTATATTACATACCCTGTTTTTCCTTAAGCTGCGACATATGATATTGTAAATATCTGCAACACTGTTGACGACACAGGCACTTTGTAGGCCGACTCAGTGGGTCTTGCGCTGTACATCTTAGTGTCAGGAGTGCCCGACCGCTCTCTCTGTGGACTCCTCTTGGCTTGAGCCCACGTTGGTCAGACTACAGTACTTCTCTGTAAAGCCAGCGTCTGCTTTTCAAAACTCCATTGGTCGGGCACTGTTGATTTTCATTAGACAGGCCGTTGTTTAGAATTGCGGCGAGCAATCATTGCTAAACAATTCCCATGTGTTTTTCCCCACTCGGCACCCGGTAAATGCATCAACAACTGTTCTGCAATAATGTAACTACGTGGAGTGGAATCTTTTGATTTCCCTAATTGCACAACACTTCAAGGTTAGCTAATGCATTTCTGTTTTTCTCTTTTGCGTTAAGCTTCGACTACGAGCAGGACCAGAAGAAGCCTGTCATGTCCTGGCCGTCCCTGGCAGGAGCGCTGACGTGTCTTCTGTCTGGCTCCCCCCTCCTGGAGAAGGTCACCTTGGTAGCCGTGCCCTGTTGCCTGGACCTTGTCTTCCTCCGCGTGCTGGGGTCTACCAGAGAAAATAGGTTGGGTATCCTCAAGCACCTAAACGTTGCACCTGGGTTGCTGGCATGGTTACGGGAGATCAGCCTGGCGCGTAGTGACGTTTCCGTTAGCACGGTCAGAGGTCTCATTAGGGTGTGCGGGCGGCTAAGGAGCCTGGACCTGACCGGCTGCTGGGGCGTGTGCCGGTCCTCACTGTTTGCCTCAAAGCATCGTGCCAGCAGGTGGCGACAGAGTGTCACCATCACCTGGGAATGAGGGAACCAAGTGGAATATTTCATCGCTACGCAGATGTAGATCATCTTCATTTCGGGTGATTGATGGCTGTTAGTGTAAAAAATATATATTCCTTTAAAATATAATAATATATATGAAACACGTTGAACTGCTGATGGAATACGCACCATGTTTAAAATGTAACTCTGAACCACCAGCAGGGGGTCCCATTGACTGAAATCTTCTAAATTTCTCAAGGAACTATCAATTATTGAAGAATTTGATGCGTATGCTTCATCGAGCTGATTGTGAATTTGGTTTTTTCCCCTAATGTGTATATTGGGTCACCCACATTATACAGATAAACTCCCAGTGCCTTTAATTCAATTACATACATAATGTCTCATAATGTTTCATAATCAAGCAAGTTTTATTTTTATAAATGAGGTGTAGAAACGGATTGAGTTGGGTTTATTTACTCGAACGTATTCTGATCAAATTATAACCCTCAGAGGGAGATGAGTGTGCCCCTGGTTGTGAGCAGTTTCTAAGAATCCCTAAAAGGCTTGTTGTGCTCCGGCTGGGCTTTGACACTGCTATCCATGATGGATGGCTGCCAGCAAATAGTTTTGCTTTAGGAAGAACATATCTTAGCAGCAATTAACCAGGTCAAGAGGAGTACATCCTTCAATTTCGGTTGTGTCAGGTTGTCTTTGACCAAAATTGTTTTATTTTAGTGCACACTGTTGAAGTATTGTTTTAAACTCTTGTCCACCTACACACCTTTTCTCCCCCCTGCTCAATGACTCAAATCTTCCTGGAATACAGTCACGTAATCTGGTTGAGTCACAGGCAATTTTGTAGATCTGTGTTGACACCTCCTGTTCGTCCTGGGGCTAGGGCATTCCAGTACACCGCCGTGGTTCAGCAAAGCAACAACTAGCAGGATGTGTTGACACTGTTGGATTTGAAGCATGGTATTGCTCTTGGGCCACCTAATTTTGGCTTGTCTGAGTGTTTAGGGCTGCACCTTCACTGTCCGTCCTTCCTTCCTTCCTTCCTTCCTAAAACTCCTTCTTTCCTTGGCTACTTTCCTTGACCTTTCCAGCAGAGGCTTATGAGAGGAAAAGGGTATTTTTTTACAGAAAGATTTTTTTGCCTAGAACTAAATTAACGTCTGCCAGTGTTAGGGAGAGTAGTCCCTGTATTTGATGACTGATCTCGGCCTTGTACTGGTCTAATCGGGTAATGCTGTCGGAAAGCTTAGTGACGCCACCTCAGGTCACTCCTCCCTAATCTCAGCCCCTCCCTTTAACTGAGCTCTCGCTGCCTCCCCCCTTTCTTACACACACACACACACACACACACATACACGTCATACTTTCCCCACTGCTTAACCTGTTCATTCATGTGAGCCTGCTGTGCAGCTGCTCTGTGTGCTTTGCCGCCTTAGCGGCTTGAGCTCTGTCGCCTGACCCAAGACGCTGTTGAACTGATGTAGGTGCCTACTGTCAGCGCTCGGTGACCCAGGTCGACCCCGGAATTTAAGGTAAGAGGTCATATGGGGTTTTCCAATCCCCTTATCCCCATTCATTCAAAACCAGGTCCCTCCGTCTGTCTCTCCCTCTACTCAAATGGACCCCCTCCTCTTGGACCATTGTTTAGTCATCTGGCTCTCACATCTGTCGCCATCCGTCCCTTTGACATCATACAGACACTAAGCCAGCTTTTTCAGACACAGATGAGCAGACGCACACAACTCGCCGGTTGGCAAATGGAGAGTGACACCGACGGAAACACACTTAAGAAAGAAGGCATTATGGGCCGGGCTGTAAATAACGTCGAGCACAGGTGGCGGGGGGTGGAGGGACGGGACGGGACAGGATGGGAGTCCGATGAGTTCGTGTGAATCTGTGTAAACCCTCGGGCCCTGCAAGTTTACAAGCTCAACACACTCCCACCGTGGGACACAGTAGGACCTCTCCAGCTGTTCCTAGGCCAGCGAGAGTGAAGAGCTGATTCTCCTCAGTCCCAATCGAGCTGGCCTTGCCCCATGTCCTCCTCGCTGTGCTGGGAGCCGGGGATAAGACGGGCCGAGAGTGTGGTGTGGGCTTGTCTCAAACTAATCCTAAGCAAGGATGTTGGGGGAATGGGTTGGTAATATACAGCCATCAGCCAAAACATTAAAACCACCTGCCTAATATTGTGTAGGTCCCCCTAGTACCGCCATAACAGCTCTGACCCATAGAGGCATAGGCTCCATAAGACATCTGAAGATGTCCTGTGGTATCTGGCACCAAGATGTTAGCAGCAGATCCTTTAAATCCTGTAAGTTGCGAGGTGGGGACCCCAAGGATCGAACTTGTTGTTCCAACACATCCCGCCAATGCTTGATCAGATTGAGATCTGGGGAATTTGGAGGCCTAGTCAACACATTGAACTCATGTTCCTCAAACCATTCCTGAACAATTTTTGCAGTGTGGCAGGGCGCATTATCCTGCTGAAAGAGGCCATTCTGCAATAGACGCAACTGGTCTTCCATTTCGTGCTCGTGGGTCTAGCAGTGGTATATTGACCTTACACAGAGAACACACACACTCACTTTGACGCCCGCCGTACCTCAGCGGTCTGAACAACTGCCAGTGTTGCTATCTGCCAGCACACTCTCCCCAGAGCTTCAGACAGGTGTGTGTGACAAAACACAGTGCCTCTGAATAATACAAGTTGTACTCTGAACTGTCTGGCCCAAATCTCTCTGGCCTAGATAGACAGACACAGAGTCTTGGAGCCGTCATGCTTTTGCCAGAGAAGGACAAATACTACCTTGGTGACCCAGACAAGGTTTGAACCTGTCCAGAGAGGCCAGTTCCAACAAATGACTGTTCTTTGCAACTTCAGGTTAACAGCAGTTAGAGCTGTAACAAAACTACCACATTTTCTGTGGCTAGAACTACCGGTAACCGAGCTACAATCTCAGTGGACAACTTGGATGCTGTACAGTGTAGTGAATCAGAAGAAATATAGTACCAACAAATGTTCATATTTGTATTAACGACAGCTAGGCGTAGTTATATCTCTCTGTACATAGTCTTTATTTACATGATACAATTCTGCTGTAATGCTGGGTAGCAAGATTATATTTAATACATAAATATCAACAGTTTGTTGTTGTTTTCTTTTTTTGTACAAATTTGCATATAACTAAAATATCATAAAGGAAAACCTCAAACAAACACATAGTCCTTTTTCAAATGAAAAACTCTCATAACTACAGAAAAAAAATCTACACGGATCACAGAGACTAATGCTCATTTAGCAAAGAACAAACACACGCTCTCTCATACAAACACACACACACACTTTTCTCTACATTGCGCTATGTAGCAGACATAGACCCATAGAAGTTAGAGAGTTGGGAAGTGAAACAACATCTAGTTCTGGTATCATTTTTTCTGGCATGCTCCTTTGTAAACATGTGCTGTTAAAACCTGGTATAGCTTCACAGACAAGAGGATTAAGGAAGAAAAACACCACAAACACACAACCTGTTCACACACAAATCAACACAGTCTTGCAATTCTGAACACATACAAAGAAAAAAAAAATGAACACAACATGGCTCACATACCTTAATTCCACAACTGCACTGAATGCATGTGCTAATATCACTACTATACCAATAGTGAAAATCTAAATAAAACAAATAAAATGGTCTCTCTGCGTATGAAAGGAAGACCGTGTGCTAGTCGAGTGACACAAACTGCTGACAACTTCCTCGTAATACACTATTGCAAAAACCCATGCAGGTCACGTGTCCCATTCATCCACCACATTCTGTCCTGTAGCATCCATAATGTGATGATTTAGATGGGTGGCGCCTCCAGGCCGCACCCTGAGGATTGCTGCAGGACAAGGGCCAGGATCAAGCTCTGACCTCAGGTAAGACTAGGATCTCCTTGACCATGCCATTTTCTCTGATGTGTTTAGGAAGGGGGTCAAATAAAGAGCTCTCTGCCCCTATTTAGACTTTAACTCTCACTGTGAATGGTAAAGTACTGCTTAGCCCAGTCACATGATCATAGTCTAACACTGTCCACAGAAGGACAACGACCTTAAAACTAATACCAAGGTCACCACTGGCCCATCCGCTGGCACTTGCTATGGTAAGGACAGTCAGAAGGCAAGGCAGAGCTTTCCTTGTGAAATGTGACCAGGTAGACACAGCACTTACTGCAGCTGTGTGAGGTAGGTTAAGCTAGGACAAAACGGAGAATGGAACCAAAGCCCCTGTGCATCTTGGGACAACGTTGGTAAGTTCTCAAACAGCCATTGGACTCCTAACGGAACAGGGAACGTTTTGGAAGGAGAGCCACCATACACCCTTCCCCTGTTATAGTTTGTTGTTGGCTCACTTGTAGGTCTACACACTTTTGTGTACATAAAATGGCCGCCTACTGTTTGGCACATAATGGCGACTGGTTCAGGTGAAAGAGAAAGCCATCCTATCCCATATTAGTTACCCTGGAGCCACACTTCAAAAGCAAATGCATGGTCTTTAAAAAAAGAAAGTAGTGGCAAACGACGCACCACAGAGGGAATATTGAGGAAAGCAAACAAATTAATTAAAAAAAAAAAGAAAATAGAAGTGATCATTCAGGCAGCTCTTGCAGACTTTCTTTTCTCATGGTTTAGATTTTGAAAACGGAGTCCTTTATCCTTGAAGCCACTCGTGCCAGTGTTCACATCAGAGGTCGCACACATACTCTGTCTCACAGTCTTAGTCAAAGGGGGTTTTGCTGACTCGTTTCCGAATCCTATATTCTCTGGATCTTGTCGGCCACCACCACAGGGTTTTCTTTGCGGATCTTGGCGGCGGCCTCGGCCTTGTAGTCATATGGACAGTTGTGCTTGTCCGAGTACCGGTGGATGCCGCAGAACAGGTTGCCACAGCGACAGTCAAACCCTGGGGCCACAAAAGGTCAAAAGGTCAAAGGTAGTTCCACAGAATGCCAGGGACATTTGGAAACATACGGGAAAAAACTAAACGTCTACAAAAATAAGGCCATATAATATTGAAATTGACAAAAACCCTCTACCCACTCCCACTTAGGCTGCCGCTCCAGCTCACCTGTAAGCCCCACTCTCTTGCGGCACATGAAGCAGCGGTTCTTCTTGGGCTTGGGGGTGTCTCCCTTGCCCTCTTCGCTGCTGGAGGTGCCTTCAGGGCTGGTGCAGGAGGCAGTGGGCTGGGTCACGACTGCAATAGAGAAAGTCTGGTTAGCTCACCTTTCTTTTCCTTCCTGGTAAAGGATGATGTACTGTACTGTGCTTAAGACAGTGCTCACTGTACACAGCTGAAAGCCACCTACATAAAGCATGCCATAGAAAGCCTCAGAACAAGGCAGCAGAGTGTTCTGGCCTGAGGCTGGCAGATTTAGCGTGCAGCGCTAAATCTAGGAATGTCCTCTAGCGTAAAGGTATTTTTAACCGTGCTTATTTTAAAGGCAGCCACGGTGTCTTAGAGGCAGTGAGTAAACCAACAGTAGGATCTGTGAAATGAGGAGGGGGGCTTCAAAAATAAACACAGGCTGAGGAGCGTACGGAACGATGTTTTACTTCACAGTTTGCGTGTGTGTGTGTGTGTGTGTCTGTGTGTGTGTATATACATGGTTGTGTGGGTCTGGGGCGAGTGTGCTGAATGTTTACCAGGCTCTAAGGGGTCGGGCTTGTCCTCTCTGGAAATGCTCATCTCTGTCATTTGTTGAGTCACAGGGAGAGAGCCTTGGAGAGTTCTGTGGTTAGAAGGGACAAAGTTAGCAGGAGACCGGTGGAGATAGAAATTAAACACCAACAGCACCCTAGATACATTAACCTGAATATGCACACACACACATGCATGCGCACACGCACTCACGCACACGCACACACGCAGCGTACTCACCTAGACATGTCTGGGGAGGATACAGCGGAGGTGTCTACCTTGGCCAGACTGGCTTCTAGTCTCATGATGGCCGAGGCCTCCGAGATGGGACTACCGGCGGACCCTGCAAGACAGAGCAACGGCGAACATTGAATATCCCACGTTGGCACGCAGTCACTTAGACCCACCACGTGATTCCAAGACCACGAGGAATACTAGCATTCATCAGAATGTTGGCGAAGGGGGACACCTTGCCAGATTTTAAAGACATTCTCTGAATCTCTCTCTCTCTCTCTCTCTACCTCTTTTGCTCTTCTTTAAAAAAAACTAGCTGGAAAAGGCTGCATTGGAGGTGCGTGAGAGAAAGCAACATGGGGGTTTGACCTCCAAAGCCTTCGAGGGAGAGAGACCCCCCCCACCCTGCATATTGTCCTGAGCCAGCTGTCTTTCATTAGACAGTGTGGAAAACCAGAGAGGGAGGGTCGAGCGGGGGGGGGGGGCGCACATGGGCTGGATCCGCACAGAAAGGCTACGGCTCGATCTCAAGTTTTCCCCCCGCTATTCCAGTCTGTGCCACATGTAAGACCCAGGCTTAAAGCTTTCCTCGCTCGCTTACTCAGATGTCATGTTTGGAGAAAGGGAAACAAGCGGAGAGGACACGAGGCGGAGGGAGTCGGAGACTCCGCGCCATGTGGCGCAGGGGAGCTGCCAGCTAGGGGAAGGCCCTTACCCATGGGGCTGAGGGGGCTCATGCGGTCGCTGCTCTGTTGCCGTGTCAGGTGGTCCTTGTAGCACACTGAGCACATGCCATTGGTCCTTGGGTTGCCGTAGAAGCCGCATCCCGTGGCACAGAGCACGGGCATCTGGCTCTGGTTCGTCTCTTGGGCCATCGCTGCTGGAGAAGGGACAAAGGGGAGCCTGGTTAGTGAGGAAGCATGTGTGAGAACCTTTTGGTATGGCTATCTCAAACGGTGCATAGTTTAACTAATATCCTGCCTCCCCCGTCACAAACTAGTCAAAATGGCTCCAGAGGCACTGGACAGAGGACACTGAAGGGAATTGTGCTATGTAGTATTGCTGCAGTGCCTGTGTGTCAAGACTGACTGCCTGGCCTGTTTTCAGGCCCTTAACAGATGAGGACACACGGGTCCCTCAAGACCTCAAGGGGAACAACGGAGACTTGTTCTGTTCTCTTCTCTTCTGTTCACCATGTTGGCAGGAGCTGGACACCTCGTCCACACCCAGCCTCATGTAACAGCCCAGTAACTAGCTACGATATACTATGCATGTTCACGGGACTGTAAACTACCACATAAGGACATGTCCTGTTTTGACAGGAGTTTTAACTAATCCGTGACCACAGGAGCAGTAACAGTAATGGGAACTTCCCCAAAATTGTCTTTCCCACACAACGTCGCCACACAAACACTAGACGTGAGTTACAGGAAAGCGAGAAAGACTTGACATGACATTGTAACAGATCAGGTGAGCATACGTGTTTGAGCCTTTCCTTGGACGTTGACTTTATCTTAATGTATTGCACCCCCTTACAAGAACTAGGATACACATTACATATTCACCTCATTTGCATTCCATTTACAGCACAAAGCATCCATCTAACACACAACAGGCGGCCTAGATAGCAACAGTATCATATTTCACTTGGACAGCACAAACCTTGACCCCATTCTGCTCTAGAAAAGCAGCTGCTAGCTTCCATGCAGGCAAACCGATTCTACATTCCAGTCAGGGACACAAACATGGCAGTAAAAAACAAAGCTAGCCGAGTGTTCCAGGAGACAGTGGCTGTTTACTGCGAATGTTGTGTCAGCACAGGTCAAGTTGTTCATAACCTGCCCCTGGGACAAACAAGTAATATTAGCCCTTGACAGTCAATGACCCCCAATCTCTCTTCTCTCCACAAGCACGTCAATTAAGGGTTTCCTTGCAATATCCTATAAAGTCCCTGTCCCAATGCATCACGTGTCTAACAACTGAAAACAGTTAAGTAGTTCAACATTTAGTCTAAAACAGCAGATAGAATCGCCTTCACCTCGACGAAAGAAATCAACCAACATGAGTGTGTAGGCTCAGCGTACATGCATTTCCTCGTGACTTGTGTTTTCGACTTGAACAAAGAGATCAGCTGTCACGACAACAGACGTCTCCACCACCTGTCAATCATATAGCACGTGCGTTCCAGAATAGACCGAAAGACACCACTAATCATGGTGCAAGATACGCTTTCTTGAGATCGTTACATTGTATAGGCTAAGCTTAATATGACGTCATTGCTCTTCTCATTGCAATCTTGAAAGCTAGGAAGTTTCACTAACCAGGCAAGTTGGGGAAAATCTCAAATCACGAAGCAATTATACGAGAATTCGCAACTAAACTAGTTAGCCAACAACTGCTGAATAATAATTATTATTGCCTACGAAAGATCAGTATCGAGTCAAATTCGGGATCTTTACAGATTACCCAAGGTAGCACAACGTCCATCGATTTTAAATATGGCAAGACAATGCTTATAGTAAACTAAAATACCATCAGAAGTCGAATGAAATGAAACATTTGCCATTTGAAACGGTTTTCAAAAATGGTTAGCTTATGCAGAAATTGTATCAACTACTTAATTAATCCGTTTTTCACAGTGATGTCGAAAACAAATGCCTTGCTCTCACGGAAAGGACACAAAATAAAAGATTTGACAAAAAACGATATCACAAGATTGATATATGCGGGTCTCTTTGTTTCCTTCTTTCTTTGTCTGCAATTTCTCTTCCTGTTTAGACACCGTTCATAGCAGCCCCCCACCCCCATAGTCTAATGGGTGCATTGTCTGTCTGGCTTTGACTTCTTGTAGTACAGTATACAAAAACGACACACTATTTTTTTAAATAGTATTATATACTATTATAAATTATATCAGAATAAAACGTGTTCTTGGAAACGACACGATGTTACTACACGTACTATAGGTGTTAAAAAATAAACTATATGACAGAAAAGCACTAATGTTATTTAGTTAAATACTCGTAATAAATTGTCAATTCAAGACTAACTTACATATACCAGTCCCATCATAGAATTAGCCGGCTTGCCACCCCACCCCACCCCCAGCTTGCAAGCTAGATAGCAACGACTGACTATCTGTCTCCCTCCCCTGTGGGTTGTTTTTCCTCGCCCAGACAGGTCACGTTCGAAGGGCTTGTGACATTTTCAGCAAAGAGAAGGTGCCAACTTCACCAAGTCAGATTGAATTGATCACATCCTACAAAATACAGTAATTTACACTTAAACCATTGAATCTGAAAACACTAAGTGTGGATACATGTCAGTGTTGTTTCTACTTGGTAGCTACCATAGAGATAAGTAATTCCAATCAATCTAAATTCTAGCTTGCTAGCTAGCTAACTTAATAATAAAAACATATTTTTAAGCAACCCAAACGCTAAACCCTTATAAAGAGTCCCTCACCTGTACAAAAAATCTAATCTCCCAACCGAAGACCTGAGAGACAGTCAGTTCCCCCAACAAAAATAAACGATTTGTGGGCAGAAAGTATCCTTTTTTCGGTGTGTCCTCCGTTTGAGACTGACGTTGCAATCGTTGGCTTTCTCTTCTCCGAGCTAGTCTCCAATAGATTGTCTGCTCGGCTGTTTGTTTCCTTCTTTAGTAAGAGGAGTGCCGGATGATGTCACGGGTAAAAGAACGCAGAACGATTGGCTGCCTGAGAGACCCTGGAGCGCGTGTCCCACAGTGCACTGTACTGGGGGGGGGGGGTTGGGCTTGCATGTAAAAGAGATCTCCTCCTGCCGTTACACACAGCTTCGTCATCCAACTAATCATTGATGTCTCGATACCACGACATCCTATTGAGTAATCTACAAGGAAGCTTTTCGAATAAAGCTTCCATTAAGTACGTTGGTTGCAAGAAGTCCAATTACTGAAGATTTTAAAACAACGCAGATTGTCGTTGAAAGGATCAGTGCTTAATGTTATAAGTTATACACTGTGGTTATAAGGATAGTATGCAAATCAACTTGAAAAGCGTGTCCTGCGTGCTGCTGTGGAATGTGTAAACATACTCTTGGAAGAACAGTAGTAAAATAAGTAGCATTAGTGGTATGTAAAGTTATACATGATTTACTATATTAAAAAACAGAGGTAACATGGGTTTCTTCTTTTCTTGTTGAAATATAACCTTAACCCTCCTGTTATCTTCAAATTTACCAACATTGTTCGTCCTTTGGGGTCAATTTGACCCCAGTAATTAAAGCCTTCAGAAAATTACTTTAATTTAAATTGTTGACCAAGTTTATTTGTCAAATACTTTGTCTATTTGTGTACTACATAAATCTGCTATTAAATTAAGCATCACTCCCCCACAGCCCCCCTTATACAATGTTAAAGTTGCTGTAGGAATTATGTGTTTTCCTCCCCAATGTGGTTTGAACTGAAGGAGTTCTCGTCATACTGAATGCATGGTTATGTAAGGTTGGGGCCCTAAAGCATAGGGAAGTATTTTAAATGTTATAAAATAGTTTTTGATGGTGGCTCAAATATCAGCCACAACCAGCAGAACAAATCTGCCTAAATTCTTAATTTATCATATATGTTTTATACAGCGAAAACAGCCTGGGGTCAAATTTACCCCGAAGAACACCGATGCGTATAACATGTGTACAGGACATTGAAAACATATTATCATGTCAATTTGATGTTTAACCAGTTGTCTCTATTATATTAGGAAAAGTCATTAAATATGAAGCAAAACAAATTATGCCAATCATTTCTTTGGGACGTCAAACATTGAATGGGGTCAAATTGACCCCAAAGATAATAGGAGGGTTAAGATTACAGGTATTTAGTAACAATATTTTGTTACAATTGTATTAAAATAGGTAGTAGTCATAGGCTACTGTAGGTATTGAGATCATGCTGGTTCTACTAGAAGTGACGTATTTCCTCAACGTATGCAAGACCAGTTTCTACACAAACAAGTTTCTCACCGGGTAAGAATAGAACGTGATTCCTGACGTTTCGCTAGTAATACCGGATTTCGTGATGCAGAATATACATAGTCGGGGTTGTAGCCTAGTGATAAACATTCTATGAAGAAAACATGCTTAATGGTGTATCCATTCTTCAAGCAGTGAATTGTTTAGGTGATAATATAGTAGGGTGGCGGTATCTGGTTGTTGATGTGTTGGTAATATAACTCCACTCAGATTGTGAATCAACCAGGAATAAGTGGACAGTTTGTACAGAGTGGGCCAAAATGTTTGATACGTCATAAACCTGTTCTGAATATCTTCCCATTTATGTTGCTGATATGTCTGTCTGTGGCTTGTGTATTATCTATAAACCACGGTAATATAGCATAAGACTAATAAGATGAATAATACGCACCACTAATACGAGTGAAAGTATCCAGCAGAAAAGAAAATGTACACATAATCCCAAACACAAACACACTGTGATAAACAGACTGTTGTCATTACTACATACACAAAGATCTCCTCCCAACACTTGCAGATTCGGCCAAAATGATTAATCACAGTAAACACACTAAGAATCAAACCCAGATCTGTACCCCTTTACCCTGCATTATAATAACAACTTTCTTCGTGGTTAACAGTTGCACACTGGGAACATCATGTTTGGGCATGTTTAAGTATTTTGCATGTCACATTCATTTGGGTAGATCGACACCAACAAGTTATTTGATCAGAGGGTTCATTTGTATGTTATTTGCATACAGTAGGTCACCGGGTTTCTGAGTTAATCGTATCAGGACTGTCCTTCGCGGAAAAAAAGCTGAAGATCCAATCATTCGTGAAAAGATCATTTTAGCTGTAAACCTTAGAAAACGTTTTATTTTTTACACAACATTTAATGTAGTCTATTGTACAGATAACATGAATGCTGTGCTAGCACACGGCGTAAAAGTATTTATCGTTTGTACCATATTGTATTAATCCTTTGGTCCACACATGAAGGTAAATCATGCATATCTGAGCCATTACATTCAGGCTGTGTTTAGAGGCAAATAAAGAAGCATGATCGTGTTAATATGAAGGTGTTTTTACTATGTGAAGATTGGAGGGTTTGGTTATGACGGGGAGCAACGGTGTACAAGGGGAAGATAGAATATGTTTTGGACCATCCCCTTCCAATGGAATACACTCTGTCATGGTTGGTGGGTGGGTGGGTTATTCAAGGGATTCCCTGGTCTTTGCTGAAACAGCTGCATAAAAGATAGGTGTTCATGTTGCCTTGACAACAAACATAATGCACTATCCTAAATAGTCTTTGTACTCTATATATTTTGCACTCCATGTGCAGTTGCTAGGCAAATACACACAGACGCACAGAGTCACAGCTTGTCTGTGTCTGTTATCAGCACAGTGACACTGTTTATAAAAGGGGCTGGTGAAATGGCAGCTTAGCCATTTACATAAGCTGTTTGCTGCAGGCTCAGTAAGCTGCAAGGTTGGTGCAGGACAAACAGCACTGCCTCAAAAGTTGATCCCCGCTCGACTCTAGCCACTCTTAACTTCATCTCTGTGTACATGTTCGAAGTGAACGAGCGGATTGTTTGTTTGGGATGTTGCTTAAACCAGAGAATGTGTACGGATGTTCTTGTTACTGTGTGTATGGAGATGTACGTAGTGAAACAGGGACAGACAACACCCAAAGTCTTTGGATCTGTTTTGTAATGATAGCGTAATCAAAGAGCTCTTTGTTCTTCAGTCCAGGAGTCCTCTGTTCACTTTCCTCTATTGTTTGTCGTCATCGGCCCACCAAGTAAAGAGGTTTGTTAAGGTGTGTTCAGATTAACAAGACGGGTCTTTCTTGACCAGTAAGAAAAACAAGAAAGAAAGAAAGAAAGAAAGAAAGAAAGAAACTATGGAAAAGAAAAGAGGAAATTATCTGAATCAGAATAGCTGACTCAGTGGTTTTTCAACAGTTGTTTGCCTCTCTCCACTGTCTGTCTCCAGCTACTGTCTGGACTGAGGCTAACCTATGACTCATCAAACTCTCTCTCCGTTCTGTAGGGAGGAGTCTTTGCGTCCACATTCTCTCCGCCCCTTATCCCTCCTGTATCACCATACAACTTCCGACAAAACACACAAATTTAAACACACTGCCTGGAGTTGGAGCAAACAGACATTTAGGGAGATACCAAGCCTGCACATATGTGAGTCAGGTGCAAATTTGTTTGTGAGGGTGACAATACCCATAACATTCAGATTGAGTTCAGAGGGAAGTTGGGGGAAGACCAACGAGGAAAGGGGAAATATCCATATTCTTTTTGTATTGTTTTTTAAATGTGTTTATTTAGTTGTAAGGACATTCTTAGCTACATTTTATTTGTCTGCTATGTTTGTATTAAAATAATTGTATACTGTTTATCTTTTTTTTTAATCGTTTGATTTTCTGTTGATATTGTTTCTGTGTTTGCAACTGTTCCTTTTTTCGGTCTGTCTATGTCTGTGTGTGCGCGTCAGAGTATCTGTTCCTCAATAGCTGTCTATGTGTTTCTGATTGAGTGAGGCTGTGTGCGCCCCAAGCTTGCATTCCATTACATTACACATTACATTGTGTGTGTGTGTGTGTGTGTGTGTGCATGTGTTTGTACATGTGTGTTGCAGATGTCCTGTGCTCTGTTTTCCATACTGGCTGTTTTTTGTTGCGGCTTCCTCTGGCAGACAGGGCTTGCCACATGCTTCTCTATCTGCTATGGCAAGCTCCACCCACTGATCTGTCAATTGTAAACATTCAAATCCACATCCCCCCTTAAATCCAAATTTTCTCATTCTCAGCAGGATTGCTGCTTATCCATTCATTTTTTGTCATCCTATTCCTTTTTTCTCCCCCTCTCTCTTGTTTTCCAAACAGTCAAGAACTGCAGTTTCTCTCCAACAGTTTCGGTCACCCCCTCTCTTGCCACTGGCTGTTGTTGTTACTAAGCTACCCCCCCCCCCTTTCTTCTGTTTCAATCTAGCACATTAGACCACCAAACCTTGTCCAAAAAGTATGTCCTGCTCAAGCAAATCAGTTGAGCTAAATACATAATTATTAGAGGTAGAACAATCAATTATATTGTCCTACCTTTTGGCAAAAGCATTGATGTCATTCTATAACATTCCATCGGTTGTACTAACTTCTTCAAATAAAGCTGTGTGTGTGCATGTTGGCGGGTGGGGTGTTAAAAATATGTGAAACCCACCTGAGATATCGACCCTCTTGGCCATGCTCGTCTCTCTGGAGAAAAACAGCCCTAGGGGTCCAGCCTTCCTGCTGCTTCTAGTTTAGTGTCAGCAACTGTGAAGCTGGAGTGAAGTGCTCAAAACTGTTCACGGTATGTGTTTATATATTGTATATTCCAACAAAGACATATCTAGATTGTCAGACATTAACACAAATTTCTATTTTGGTAGAGTAAACCTTTGCCTAGTACTGTACATACACTCCTTATGACACAATATATTACATTGTTACTTACACATGGAATAGTGTTGCCAAACATAGTTTGGTATCATAAACAGCTTTGTTTAGTTATCTCTGTCATTAAACAGATTGTGCTACTTGTTCCCTTTGTACAGTGTCCTTGAGTTACTAGAAAGACGCTTATAAATCGCATGTATTATTATTATTATTATTATTACTTGCAATCAACATCCAAGTACACAAAGTTCTCTAACAGATCTGAAAAAACATGGTAAAAACAATCTTCACCCAACACCCTGTCTCTAAAGCATCTCACCCTCAGGGCAGAACAGTGCAACGTTTAAAGTTCACCAACAGGGTTGTACTGTTTTTTTTCTCTATTTTCCCACTTACCAATATAACTTTTGTTGTTTCTACATGCGAGATGTATGGTAGTTTTAGTGTATCAGATGTTTTAGTTACAACACTTCATTATCCTGCAGAGCTTGCTGTCCTTATTACACATGCTTGATGTGATGAATTGTAATCTGCGGATGGCTTACTGTTGCATTTGTGGCCGCAGATCATAAAGCGTAAAAAAAGGGAACAAGTGCAAAACCTTCAACCACTTATTAGGATTTTATATCCACGCTGTTGTACCTTTTGGATAGATCATCAATATGTATTGGTTTTGTTAGAGACTGTAATTGTACTCTTTCTCTCAGATACTTGATATACTGTAGGTTTGTTCTCACTGACAGGTGAATCTGGCTTGTTCACTCTCTAATGTGGTACCACAGTACCTCTTAGTGGTCAAGTGGTGTATGAAATTCACACAAAATGAACACATTTAAAGTATGAATTCTTTATGAAAGATTAGACTAGAGACCAAAAAACTAGACCTTGTGGGGATTCGAGTAGTAGCCATGGTAGGACTAGACAGTGGCAGGAGTTGTTGTAAGGGGGGGGGGGGGGTCAGGCTTTACTTCTTTTAATCAGGATGCCATATGACCAAATGGAGGGCCTCTTACTTGTTTCAGTTGAAGGTCCTTCAGGAACAGGAATCAGCCATTTCTTCTCCACCTTACCAGCTATTTATTCTTCACCGTAATGGCTATGCAATACAAGCCGCATGGATGCTCAATAGGTTCATCACCCCTCATACAGGTGGTGGTTTTAGATAAAGAGGTGAAGTCAAAATCATTCACCTTATCAAAAAAAATCCTGCTAATCAATGAACGAGTTTTAAGCTAATCATTGCTGGTATCTTTCTTGCCCTTTTCTAAGATAACAGCCGTTAGAAAATTTTCAATGTTCTGTGTTTGTATTTATAGGCCTTCTTTTTGCCTTTATGTGTTGGAGCATTGTCTTTGTACTTTGTTGGCAACAGTTGTAGCCTGTGTTTCCCCATGCTTTATTAAAGCCCTTTGTGTTTGTTTGGAACCCTGTATGGCTGTCTTCTTCCTGGCCCACCTGCACTCTTAACATCATTGTCTAGCCCTAATCAATTCCTGACACAACTTTTACTTTCTCTTTAAAAGTCCACACCAACAAAAAGTTTATTCTTATTATTACAACTTGTATAGAAATGCAGAAATGCTAGAAATGTATAACTTGTAATTTTTACAAAAATGTTTGATCTCTCAAAGACTGACCCCTTTAAACCAACAATTAATTGTTAAAGTTAGTAAACATTTTTGTTACCCCCTACATTTCTGAGCTGTTTGCAAATGGAACTTTACTGTTTAGAAATCAGACTAGTTTTTCTTATCGTCGTGCTAAACAAGGACTTGTCAGACTGGCGGTTTTAGCAAAACATTTAGCAATTTTATTATTTTTTTACATCTGTGCTTTGAAAAAGATGTACGTTATTGCTCTAATAGCATAGAATTTGAGAACTGAATGGCAAAATTAGTAGGCTTAAGTTTTTTAAATTCCAGAAAAATATGGATAAAATATTCCAAGCTAAATATGTAATAATGTAGTTCTCAAATAACTGCAAACATTTGCAAATAGGACTTTACTGTTTAAACATCATAGAGCCGTCATGAAAATATTTAACTGTTGGTGTAATACCTAGAGTAATCCTGCAATGACAAAGATTGAAACTAAAAGTTGCTCCACTATCTATTATGTAGTGTAATGTTTAGGTCAGTGTCAGGTCAGGTCAGTCACTTACATGTACTCCAAAGACAGGACTGCATTGATGTTGAACATCAGGCTTTTCACAATAACCCACTGTGTGTAAGTGTGTATGTGTATGAGTGTGTTACTGTGTGTGCGGGTGTGCATGTGTGTGTGTGTGTGTGTGTGTGTGTGTGTGTGTGCGTGTGTGTGTGTGTGTGTGTGTTTGTTTTGGGGTGTTATGGATAATTTCAATCTATGACAGAAAATAACCAATTAATGAGAGGGAGAAACCATGAAAAGATCGTGTACAATTTTATTGATGACTGCAGAGTCTGAGTCAGAGTCTGTACACAGAGAAAATACTACAGTCAGATCAGTCTAACAACACAGTAAGTTCTGATTAGTTGACAAGTTTCTAACGAGAATATAGGTCTATAAGATAAACAATCATTCCATTGGACAAGATGGCTCTCGCTCTGACCGTCCCGTCACCCTTGAACCACATCCCAGGCCGGAACATTTGCTAGGATGCCCAAATTTGGCCACAACAGGGGAAAATATCACATTCAGATAAATATGATCAACAATAACAGTTGTATACTGAACATATACCTGTAGTGTTCTGTTTTTAGTCTTGGACATATATTTTGTAAAAGTTGTAGGGCTGCCAAGGGATTTCCGTTAGACATCTTACCTAAAATAAACATCTAAGAATGGCCAAGATCCTCCTTTCGACAAACCCTCTATCAGGGCCAACCATTCTGTGTTTTGTTTGGCGTCAAACACTGTGGAACTTGTGAGAACTTTCAGTAACATTCATGGACAGACTTCTGCAACTTAGAAAATTATCTCTCTCTCTCTGACACAAACTATACGTCCACCGCACACACACACACACACACACACACACACACACACATACACACACACACACACACACACACACACACACATACACACACTAACAATACGCTAATTACTCATTCATTAATTAGTCTTGATTATTAACTCTCTGCTGTTGTGCAACATTACCACAGTCATCTAAGCGGTCAAGATGTAAGATGGATTTAAACACAGTGATGTTACAAGCTCTAATCTGCCGGGCATTGACTAATCACTTTTAGAAGCCATTCCTTATAATGTCTTTAGGTTACCCACAACAGAATACTTTCACTTTTGCTTTAAAAATGCCACACCTATAGGTGTAAACTAACTACATATTATATGCCAAGGATTTCCAAGAAATCATTTGCTCCCTTCTAACCCATTAGAGCACAGTAACATGAAAATATAAATAAAAACAAGTCTCCTGTTTATCCTATTTTTGGCTACCTGTTGATTCTAATAAATATTTTTTAAACCTCTATGAAACAAACGGGCTGATTTAGGTATTCTGACAATTTATTACTAAATGATCAAAGTCTATACTTGGATATAGTATTTGTCAGTAGAGATAATTTGGAAAAGTATGCCTTAAAATTAAAGATTGGCTTTTATATCACTAAATATCTCCTAAATATGTATCTCTACAAATCAACATTAATCTAGAAACTTGACATTATTCAGTAAGTTCTGTAATGCGTTGTTGTCAATTTTACTATTACACTATAAAAATTTTCTATGGTGTTATTTTGACCTTTTTTTTGCAATATGACATTGACCTAATACAAGTAAAACATAAAACTTGAACTATAAATAAAAGAATGACATTTTAGAATATAACGTGGTATAACAATGCAGCAGAAACATTTTATATATATTTAATAAATGCAATAGCAGTACAGTCTACATGTTGTCAACACCTACTGTAACCTTGTTTTTTTATAGATTTTTTTTTCATTCTAACATCAGTAACTATCAATTAAGTTTTTGAGATGGCTGTTCAGATATTTTTCTTTTATAAATCTAATTCATTACATGAAGACATACCTACAGTAGATATAGATGCCTAAATAATTACACATAAACAGAAAAGGCAAAACAAACTAGCCCATATTTTACTTTTAAAAAAAGTAAAGATATGCCAAACAGTATTGACAAAGCAAATAAACTCACCAACCAAAAACAGTTAAAATGTTATATCATAAATGATTCATTAATTTAGTACTACATACTACATAAAAATGCATGTCGCAGACTCAGATTTCATTGTTTTCCCTGTAGGTCTACTGTCACCGGACAGTGCCAAATTTGTTTTAAACAAATAGTCTGTGCAAACTAGAGGGGTGGCTGTATTAAAAAGGTAATTGCACAGATAACATACAGTACCCATTACTACACCATTGAGTGATAATATGTATATTATAAAATGCTGAGAATAAGATTTTATTAAATGTAAAAGATGCTATTAAATTATTGTAACATAAAACTGGTTGGATTATTTCATTATCAAGGCTATAACAATTAACAGAGCAATAGCCAAACCAGAAATAAGAACATTTAGTCCATCAGGTTTTATGTTAGGCGGGGTAGTGGCAGAACAAGAACCATTATTAGGAGTAGTAGCCAAGACAGGAGTAGATCTTGGTGCCGTGGCAGGAGTAGAGGTCAAGGCAATAGTAGATTTTCGCATAACAGGAGCCATTGTCATTGCGGGCGCATGACTTGATGTGGCTAGGGAACTAGTCATGGTAGAAGTAACCCTTTTGGTGACAGGCATAGTAATAGTGGTAGGAGTTTGTCTTGTAGTGGAAACAGTTGTACTCATGACAGTAGTAGCAAATGGTGGGACTGGAGTAGGCTTCACCTCTTTAATCAGGATGCCATACGGTCGAATGGAGTGCTCCACTATCTTTCCCTCGTCCTCAGCTGAGGTCCCCTCTGGAACAGGAACCAGCCAGTAGTCATTGTCTTCACATATCTTCCTCTCCTTGGTGTTGATCCGGTTCTGCATGACCACTTCGTAACTCTTCCCTGTTTTCTTGGATTTGAAAGTCTTCGAATAACCCTCAGCAAGCTGTATATTTGGGGTTGAGTAAATCCCTCTTCCAAATACAGCTCTTCCACCTGCTTTGTAATGACCTTGAACGATGCTCTTAGCCCCGTCTATGCTGGTCCCATGGTAGGAGACGGGCCATTCTCCTGGAGTAGACTCACTTCTCCATCCAAGTTCACCCAACCAGGTGTTCCCATCTGGGTATTTATTCTTCACCTTCAGGGCCATGCGGTACCAGCCACATGGACGCTCGTAAGGCTCACCACCCCTCACACACTTGGTAGTTTCAGATAGAGAAGTGAAGTCAAAATCATACACTGGATCAAAGAATTCCTGCTCATCTATGAAGAACTCCTTTAGATGTGGACTCAAGTTCCTACAAGTGACACTATCACGAGTCTCAAGCAAATTATTGCTGGTCTTCTTTTTACCAATTTCTAAGATAACAGTTTTTAGAAAATTATCAACATTTAAATAATCCCCTGTAGATTTATCAGGGAGCTGCACTCTTTGTATTACTGGAGCCCCCAAGAGTGCAGACAGCGCTTCCATTCGGACATCTTGATCAAACATGGTTGCAATGTAAAATGCTAGACTCTTTTTGAAGCTGTTTCTTATATGTGAGCAAACTTTCACTTTCCCTTTAAAATTCCACACCCACACCAACTGTATACCAAAAAAAAATTCTGTTGTTAATTCCCCTAAATGACTCAGCAGCCTTTTATCTTGTAGGCTGTAGGGGAACCATTCACCGAATCTCCCGCCCTCTTTGGATAAGATCAAAGGAACAGGCCCCAAAATGACGTGGTGAACACTCCAGGGGGGGCAGCCTGTTTCTCTCACACAACATACCTTGATTTAGACAAAACAGTACACTGCTTCCACTCTAAGGATTAATAAATTGGGATTAAGAAACTGTTGCCTAAGGATCAATCAATTAAATTATTGGACATTGACAATGAGAAGAAATTGTAACATCAGTCATTTGTATTTTGTAATAATATACATATTGTGTATTTGTTTTTCGAAGTGAACTAACATAGTCAGCCTAGTCATGTTTGGTATCAAAATGTCCACCATGACATTTTGTAAACTTTGCAAACGTTATGTAGAACATATTCCTGGTATACATTCGTAAATAGAAACGAAACGATTTCAGGTTAAGCCAGATTAACTGTTATACTGTGTATGTTTAGATACCAACCACTTCAATTTATCAATGTCATCACTTAGTCATTCTTTGTAGTTCCGTAATTTTCATGTGTTTTTAGACTGGTAAATAAATAGAATTGCTTTGCAATCAAACCCAGCTGTGCCATATCTTCGTTTTCATACAATCATTTATTCTCGTAACATAGAACGTCACTACTTCAGAATTGAGACTAAAACTTCAACTACTTATTAAATTAATGCTTAATTAAGCCGTGCTTAACCTAAGCTAAAATTCTGTGTGGTGGTGCTCCTTATACTAGGTAATTACCCTTCATCACCTTGATCGATTATAATATTAATTTATGAATTAATTGATAATCTACAAATTGATAAAGAGTAATTTACACACAAGAGTAGTAAACCAGTAACCCTACAAGGCTGAACAGAAAAAATAAAAGATATCTTAGCTTAATCATATTGGTAGAATTAACTACCTAGATAAATCACATCTACATTGATTACCAGGATATAACACAGTAAATATGATAATGCCACATAAACAAAAGCTGCTTTATGTCTGGAAAACAGTGTTACCTTCCAACGTTTAAACTAAAAACAAACTGATTGAGCATTCCTTCTGCCATTTTAAGTCAAACACTGTGAAACTTATTTACATGGATGCCCCTACTTCTACAGCTAAGTAAAGTATCGTTCTCCTGTCCTCCTTATCTCTCTCTCTTTTTGACACATACTGTGTGCACAAACATATAGCCTACACACATTCACAAATTCACCATTGTGCAAAACTACAATAGTCATTACAGTGACTACAGAGTACATTGAAATGGCATGCCCTAAAATGATTGTTGCGCTAACCATTTTATTACACAACAAAATGTCTCTGCTTGAGCTGACTATAACCGAAAGTGAAAATGTTTGTATGAGTTATGACAATTATCCCATTGTATATGTCCATGCACTTTGTTCTTCTGTAGCTTGTCATTTATTAACAGCTATCTCAGATAAGGAATGATCTCAGATTCAATTCCACCTGAAACAGCAAAACACACATTTCTCGATGGAAAAATAGTTGACGTGGATCGGATTCTCTGTCCTTCGGACCTGTATGAATCAGTTGGCTATATAAGGTAAAGAAACTCCAAACAACTAAACAAGCTGGAATAGTGGGTTAAAGGATCACACTAAATTACATGTGTGGTCTTCGAGACAAATTAATAACATAAAATCATGGTTTTTCATGAATATACCACAGATATCTCCCAAACATACATTTGTGAACAGTTACAAATGTAAACATGCACATAAAGGCTGCCATAACTCAGTTAAATAGGAAAAGTGAATGGAATTACTCTATTTCATTGTTTCTTTCGGGAAAAGTGAACTTCTCATACACAGTATCCATCATGAACTGGACCCAATTCTCTTACATGCACACTGGCTAAACAGAGACACACTTACTTAGACACACATTAACACACACACACGCGCACACGCGCACGCGCACGCGCACGCGCACACACACACACACACACACACACACACACACACACACACACACACACACACACACATTAAGGCATTCATAATTCTGTATTGAATAATTAAAAGGTATTGAAATTGTGTGGCTCTCTAAGGTTTCAATTAATTGTTCTTTCGCTGGATGGGTGGAGAGAAAAAAGTGCACTTCTCATCCAAGGTACCCATCATGTTCTGCCCCCAACTCCCATACTCACACGTTGGCTGAAAAACACACTCACACTGCCAGTCTGGGCATCGATGAGTTTGGATGGGGTGTATCTGCCCCTTTGACCACGCTGGTACAGTAAGGCATTAAGAGACACAGGACACCTCCTGACAGGACAGGAACTGGGCCCCTGAGACTGCAGACAATACATGACCACCAAGGAGAAGGAAGATGTCCAGGCACAGTCTCATCACCTCAGAGAGTGACAGTAAGAGTGTCTACATCGTCAGTAGATTTTTCTCTTTGATTTTTCAGGCTTTATGTTGGTTATAAGAACTCATTGGTTATGTTTGGAGACGCTCTTATGTCATTTTTTTTTTCTTTTCAATCTTGTTTACTTATGTCGTTTTCTGTTATATTTTAACACATCCCACTATAATGTTTGTACTGCTGCGCATGCAAACTTGGGGCGGTGATGATGACTACATTAACCATCATAAAATGAAAAAGGGTATTTTTGAACTTTCAAACATAAATTATTCGACAACAGTTTCCCCTCTTTGCCACACACACACACACACACACACACACACACACACACACACACACACACACACACACACACACACACACACACACACAGGTGATGTATTTGATGTCCAGGTGATGCCCCTTTGCCCTTGGCCTCCCCCTGCTCTACCTTTGGCCGCTATGCCGCATTGCCTCCTCTCATTAGGCCCCTCTTTGTGTCCTTTGTGTTGCTGTGCTGTGTACGGCCTCGCGGTGGTAATGTCCCGTGAGCCGCGCGCAGGCTGCTCTGGTTACAACACAAACACACACCCGCACTCCGAAGAAGCAGCCATCCATAAACCACTGCCCAGCCTCTCAATAGGGCTCTTCATCCTCCTCTTTGTCCCTGACTGTCAGGACAAAGACTCAGCTAGACAACAATGGGCAAGTTAGAGAGTGTATTAGAGGGGTTATTAATGCTGCTGAGGTCATCAGAAATGGACAGGTGCCATGTGTTACAAAGGAGGCCATCGGAATGACAATATTAGATGTGGTATATCTTCTGATCTAACCTACTGACCTTGGTTATTTAATGTACATGTTGAGTTATATTTTTGCAATAAAAAGTTTGCAAACATTCCAGATGAAATGTACAAAGCTTTAAGAAGCAAACACACATTTTCTTCAATTACAGTAATCAGCATCAGCTTCAGATAAAGTTGAGGCTGATAACACCAGGTCAGTAAACGTCTTTTATAAAGGCTTCATAGAAACACCTGTTCAAAAATGCAAATGAAAAAGAATTTGCAACCAAACATTTGTACTTCGCAACCAAAAAAAAATCACTTCGCACATAAAACTTCACCGAGAACTACCATTAGACAGCCTGACTAAAGGGGGACAACATACTAAACAGTATGTTATATGTTACAAATATGTAGATTCTTTATTTTTATTGTTATTATTATTATTATTATTATTATTATAATCATTTTTTATTGGAATGCACAACGTTTTGATCTCAATTGTACAGTAATACCTGATTACAAAAAAATCATGGTCCCTTAAAACCGTGAAGCTCATTTTTGCTTTCAGAATATTTCATTTTGTTTTGCGATCAACATAAAGACACAAATCTACCTCCATATGCAAACAGTCTGAAACACAGGGCGTTTTAATGTCACTCACTTATTACATCGATCGAGTCACGTTTGCAAACATGCGGACTGCCAATTCTGCCACACCCACAGGATTGCAGCCACCACCTGATTTACAGTAAGCTTTTCAAAATTCTTAGAGCGTCGCCACTAGAGGTGGACATCGAGTTATGAACTCACGATTCATCCAGATTTTATTTATATCTTCCATGCAGTTTCCAGTTGGTATTATGCCTATTCCCTGGTATTGTCCCCATTGTTTGTGCATTATAGTATAGCTAAATATTGTTGTTCTGAAACTTTTGGAGCTTTCAGAAGACACTTTTTGTTTTTAAATTAATAGATCATAATTCATATCCTTTTACTGTGACATGTTTACTTTTACAGTACTTATATGTTTTGACTGCTTGTTGTTTCCTTCACAGTCAGCATCGGAATAGAGGATGCAGGTGAGTGGACATGTAACCAACAACAATATAAGCTCTTGTCCTCACACTAAGTGCAATGTCTATGCTGTCATAAGACACTAGTCTAGGCACATTCTTCATTCAGTCTTCACATTCTTCACATTGCGTTAACAGTCTCCTCAGATCTCCGAGTGGCTTTGAGTAGGTCAAACAATGTCCATGGAACCCACCGCTCCGACAGCACATTTAGGAATGCCTTTGTGCAAGAATGTAATCATGTGCTCTGAGTGGTATCCCCCAACCAAAACAGTCGGTCGTTGGAGAGAAAAGACACGGATGGTGCCCAACCTGTGGAACACACCAGTGCAACAACAGTAAACGACCTAATCCGGCCGACCGTCGGAGCAGTGTGTGCAGGCCCACAGTCGTCTGTACTCTGGTCGAGATCTTATCTCTCCATCCTCCATTGTCTTTGATCTGTGGTTCCCCGATGGGGTTGGGCTGCCCAGGCGCGAGAGGAGAGGCTGGGGAGGAGACAACACCGGAGGTGTTGGCAGGGGATATTGTGTCCCCGTCAGAGAACACTCTGCTCTGCTCTCACTTTCCTCGTCCGCCTGGTCTTCCCACTCTCACGCGACCCCGACCCCCCCCCACCCCCCCACCCCCCTCCCCTGCCCCCACTGCCCTGTTTCCCAGATATCAACACTCACTCAGTCTACTCTCCGTCAGGGTGATGTGTTCATCTCTCTTTTCCGCCCTCCATAAACTTCAAAACATCCTACGCTGTCGCTTCTCCTCCCTCCTCCACTATTGTCCCTAATCACTTCAACATCAGTAACCAGCCAACAGCCTACATAACAATTGTGGGTGAGATATTGAAATGAGCCATGGGCATACAAATACTGTTTAAACAAATGTACATCGAATCAAATGTATTCATAAATGACACTGATGACTAACTGATAGGTTAAATTTTTCTGCAGGGAAGGAAGTACAGGATGTTATCACTGACGAAGAACACGATAGGCCAAAAGAGAAGGAGCACAAAACACAAAAGAAAGAGAGGAAAAGAAGAGGGGATGCAGCGAGAAGAGGATCTTCTCGATCGGGGAGTGCTGGAGAGGAGTTGAACGAGAGAGGCGAAAAGGACAAGAAGAGAGGTAAAACAAGGGAAAGGAGAGACAAACGGACAGAGGGACTAGTGGACACAGAGGACAGACAGGAGGACACAAGGAGGACATCCAAAAACAAAAATAATCTCAAAAATGAAAGAACAAAGAAGCAAGGACAGGAGGAGGGGAAGGAGCCAGCGGATACCAAGGAAAGTAAGAAAAACAGACGTGCCAAAGAAGAAGAGAGAAAGGAAAAGACAAAAAAGACAGTCAGAGAGAAAAAGAAAAAACACAAGAAAAAAGTTGAAACAAGGTGTTAATTCACAGCCATATACAAACACAAATCCACTGAAAAAATACAACCCGAGTTTTATCGCGATAATGTTTCAATATTTAAACCCTTAACAAATTCAAGGATTTCCCAGTTCTGAGCAGGAGTCCACCGAGGAGGAGGAGGAAGACAATGGGCGGGTAGAGCAGAAGCTGGCGCTGCTCTCTCCGGAGGAGCTGGAGAAGCTGAAGGAGGCCGTGGACGAGAAGAAGAAGCTCATCCACATCCTGAGAGGAAAGCCCTGGACCATGAAGAAGAAGCTCACCACCTTGAAGTGCAGAAGGCCTTCCCAGCGTCCACGGCATGCGTTCAGTTTCCAAACAACATACACTAAGATGTGTATATGATTTACGCATGCGTTTGTTCGTGTATTTTGCAGGGAGTCCCAAGAGTTTGTTGAAAAATATGAGGGAGCCCTTGGGAAGGGGAAAGGCAGAAAACTCTATGCTTACAAAGTTATGATGGCCAAGGTAAGTGATGACACTGATTTAAAGGATTATGTAAAGTAGTGTTTTGTGTCTCTCAACGTTCTGTTTATGAATTAAAAAAATGTGTATTGGATCTCAATGGGAAATGTTTGTCTGTTTTTGTAGAAATGGATGAAGTTCCAGCGGGACTTTGATAACTTCAAAACGGCGTGCATACCGTGGGAGATGAAAATCAAAGAGATTGAGAGTATGTGTAAACATCCTAACTTTGAAAACCATTCCTCGTGTAGCCCTAGAACGTACCGCTCACACTAACACCTATGCGTGGTTGTGCTCACGGCTTCCAGGCCATTTTGGGTCCTCGGTCGCCTCGTACTTCATATTCCTGAGGTGGATGTATGGCATCAACATGATCCTGTTTGGTCTCACCTTTGGTCTCGTCATGGTGCCAGAGGTAAAGGATGACCATGCAGTTTACACTCAAAGCTGAGGTACACAGAGCAGATGTAAGGAGAGAGAGGATGTATTTTCTTCTCTCTCTCCGTTTCATTCCCCCACTTCCCTCTTTCCAGGCGTTAATGGGAAAGCCATATGGCAGCATGCCAAGAAAGACTGTCCCCAGAGCTGAGGAGGCCAATTCCATGGACTTTGCTGTCTTATGGGACTTTGGGGTATGACACATACAGTATACTCGAGTGTTGTGTAGTTGCTTTTTTTACTTTTCATCTGAAACCGGACACGTGAAGCACCATGACCGTTGATGAATCTGGCTATTCCTCCCAGGGCTACGCCCAGTACTCCGTCCTGTTCTATGGCTACTACAACAGCCAGCGTGCGATTGGCTGGCTTAAGTTCCGCATGCCCCTGTCCTACTTCCTGGTTGGCGTGGGAACAGTGGCCTACAGCTACATGGTGGTCATTAGAACGTGAGTTCCCGTGGCAGACATAAGCGATGTTCTTTATGAGATAACAAAGCTTAGTGCTGATATTGAACTGCATTGAAGGATGGCTCGTAACGCCAACGAGGCAGGTGGAGGTGACGATAACAGCTTCAACTTCAGCTGGAAGGCGTTCACCAGCTGGGACTACCTGATAGGAAACCCAGAGACGGCTGACAACAAGTTTGCCTCCATCACTACTTTGTTTAAGGTGAACATCACTCATTAAGAATTGGGAGATCTTTTGATTGACATATCTTTTGTGTGTTCTCTTAGCCCTGGTGTCACTCTCCCCATTAGGAAGCCATCTTAGAGGAGCAGGAGAGTAGAAAAGATGACAACATCCACTTGACCCGTTTCCTGCGCGTACTGGCTAACTTCCTGGTTCTCTGCTGCCTGGCAGGAAGTGGATATCTCATCTACTTTGTAGTGAGGCGCTCACAGAAGTTTGCCCTGGAGGGGCTAGACAGCCACACCTGGTGGGAAAGGAATGAGGTAGAGTATGGGTATTTTGTAAATAAAATAAAAAAACATTGAAGTTAATATTTCAAATGTTTAGAGTTGAACAAATGAAATACCACGAATAAGGCAATTGGTTAATCCATCAGTTAAACAGTTGATTAGCTGTGGTGGTGTTGATCAAGTGACATCTAGTCGTGTGTGTGTGTGTGTGTGTGTGTGTGTGTGTGTGTGTGTGTGTGTGTGTGTGTGTGTGTGTGTGTGTGTGTGTGTGTGTGTGTGTGTGTGTGTGTTGAAGGTGAACATGGTGATGTCTCTGCTGGGGATGTTCTGTCCTATGCTGTTTGATGTCATCAGTGCCCTGGAGAACTACCACCCCCGTATCGCACTGCAGTGGCAGCTGGGACGCATCTTTGCCCTCTTCCTGGGAAACCTCTACACCTTCATCATTGCCCTCATGGACCAGATAAACCTCAAAGTAAAGTTATAAAGCCCTGTGGCATTAAGAGCAATACAAGTCAAGTGTTTTCTTGATGTGTGTGTGTGTGTGTGTGTGTGTGTTTGTGTGTGTGTGTGTGTGTGTCTATGTCTATTCCAGAGAGTAGAAGAGGACATGGTGAAGCTAAACATGTCCATTTGGGAGGCTAGTTTGTATAACGGGACAGTGGGGGAGAACAGCACTGCTCCCCCTATCACCATCAACCCTGCTGACGTCCCTCGAGGCCCCTGCTGGGAGACCATGGTGGGACAGGTGTGTACATGTGTGTTCTGCATGTGTGGGATCTTCATGTACATACAATTCATTTACATTTGCCTTACTGGAACGGCTATACGTTTGCCATGTAGGAGTTTGTCCGCCTCATCATATCCGACACCATGACAACCTACATCACGCTGCTGATTGGTGACTTCCTGCGAGCGGTGCTGGTGCGTTTCCTGAACCACTGCTGGTGCTGGGACCTGGAGGCGGGATTTGTGAGTGACCCTCAGTCAATCTAAAATAGGCCAATACTGAATCGATGGATATCTTTTATCCAATGTATATATTTATACAAATTCATGTGAACTGGCAACTATTTAGAATACTTATACTCAAACTTAGTCCGCTCTTTAGTAATCTACTTTAAAATTTCTCCTTCTCTGTGAAAGCCGTCCTACTCTGAGTTCGATGTCAGTGGCAATGTCCTGGGTCTGATCTTCAACCAAGGAATGATCTGGTAACCTGCCTCGTCTGGCCTGGATGTAGTTATTCAACCACTTGTGTATGTGATTCAGGAACGGAAGTAACCGTGGGAGAATCTATTCAAGAGTGAACTCAGAGTCCCTCTCTCCCCCCATTCATCCCCAGGATGGGTGCGTTCTATGCTCCCTGCCTGCCGGCCCTCAACGTCCTGCGGCTCCACGTGTCCATGTACCTGCAGTGCTGGGCCGTCATGTGCTGCAACGTGCCCCAGGAGAGGGTGTTCAAGGCCTCGGGCTCCAACAACTTCTACATGGCCATGCTGCTGGTCATCCTCTTTCTGTCCACCCTGCCCGCCATCTACACCATCGTCACCTTTCCCCCATCCTTTGACTGCGGCCCCTTCAGGTGACCGCTCGGTGAACTCCTGGATATCCTCGAGTCGTAAACGTGTCTTAATATGTACGTAGGAATGTTTTAAAGCAAATACTTTGGGGCTGGCCATATTGATTGGGGATGTGCGGTAGGTTAACGGTGTAAAATGTCTAAATATTGTGTCGAAAATGGGATGTAGTACGTGGCGTGAAGTGGTGAAAAGTGGCCACAGTCCGAAAATGAGAGAATGTCTGTGTGAAATGAACTGCATTTTCAACATTGTTTTTACATCCGATGTCTTTAGTCAGTCTTTAAAAAGCTCTCTCCCTGATCTTTCGCTTGAACCAAGCAGCGGGAAGAACCGCATGTTCGACGTGATCCAGGAGACTCTAGATTCCGACTTCCCAGCCTGGTTCAGCAAGGTGTTCAGCTACGCCTACAACCCTGGACTGGTGCTGCCCTTCCTGCTGCTCATGGTGTACAGGAACCCCCACCGTCACTCAACACGTCCACGTGGGTTAAACACAGCAACGCATGTCATCTTCATTCGAATTCTTGGTCCTTTCTGTTTCAGGCTAGCCATCTATTACTTGCAGTCCACGTCCAAGACGTACAAAGAAGCCAATGCTGAACTGAAAAAGAAACTTCAAACTGTAAGCACTGACCTCTCTTACTGACTGATCTACTATCACTAATCTGTGGAGTGGTGGTAAAACACATGCTCAGTGCAATGGAGAGAGAGAGACATCTAATGTCCAAATACAATAATGGCAAGTCCTTCATCCAGCACGCAAGGGTGCACTGACACGTTTACTGCCATTAAGAAATGATTCCAGTATAGTGGTGCATGGTCCCCTGCTCTCATGTCACAACGTCTCACGCCTGCTGGTTCTGTTCTGTAGCAAAACGAAGAGAACAAGAGGAAGAACAAGAGAGCCGCTCTCAAGGCAGCCATGGAGCTCGAAGAGGCCAGGAACGCTGTGTCGAAACGACAGAGGAACAACAACGCTTCACAAGGTCAGAGGAACGTGAGACTTCGCTTTACAGTATAGGTTGCTTTTATCTGGTTATTTGGAGGCCTAAATGTTGGCTCTATAGGCTATCTCTCTCTCTATCTCTCTATCTCTCTCTCTCTCTCTCTCTCTCTCTCTCTCTCTCTCTCTCTCTCTCTCTCTCTCTCTCTCTCTCTCTCTCTCTCTCTGTGCTTTATTTTAAATTTTCTCCCTATTCTTGACAGCTAGTGTCGAGGAGCATAGCGGTCGTCAGAGGGCGCACCGGGGGAAGAGCGGCAGTCACCCCTCCTCTCCTCACCGCGACTCTGGTGGGCGAGCCTCTGCCACAAGATCTCCTGCCCCCAGCGCTCATCACCACAGCCATGGACCTACTGGCTTCCTGCCAGGTAACCCACGGCAACCAGGAAGCCGGATGCACAGGGCCTCGCACACAGAGAGGCCGTGAGAAAGTACAGAAGACTCCTTGGCTTTTACTGGAAAATGGCTGGACACAAGCACTTTATGCGCTACATTTGTCAGCCGTGGAGAACAGTCATCAATGTTTGATGTTGAGTTTCTCTGAAATCGCAAAAGAAACATGCTAATACGTTTGGTTAACTGTGTGTTAACCTTGATCCAGACATATTTGCGCGCCTCAAATGTATAAGCCTTGTTATTTAAATTATAATGACTGAAATAACACTCAAACATATAAGTAAATATAGAAGCCTTGTTATTGTCTGAATGATTTACACGTTACACCAGCACCTTTATAAGAAGGCCAACTATGAAGCTCCTGCGACCGGAGAGGAAAAGCAGTGGAGAGCCTCTGAGATGTTTTGTAGCAGGCTCTGATCCAACACATCCCTAGCCTATCCTGCACCGTGATCACACTACTCAAGCAAACCACCCGCTAAGTTTCTCCTCTCTCCAAAGATGACACTGTCAATAGTCAGGGCATCGTTTAAAGAGCCCTTCAGAGAAGACAGTTACACTTGATGACATATTAAGCATGGCACCACAGGGCTGCACAATTGTAAGACAAAAATAATCAGGAGAAGGTGTCAATCATGTGGACGTGGTAGAATCGGCTGTCTCATGGTCGTTTCCCATTTCTAAACTTTGACAACTTTGATTGAATGTACTTTTTGTGAGTTTTTTTTTTGGTTCTAGATTGACACTCTACAATGGCCTTGTTTCAGCAATTGGGTGGCCATACAAATAGGATTTGATACAGAAATACAAACGCCAAGAACATTGCAATAGAAGCAATAAAAACGTATTATGTTAAGCTTGATTGTGGTTATCCATTAATTACATCCAAATAGATAGTTTTTCAACAAAAAAATGTGTTTTGGGGGTTTGGTTACATTTTAAGATCTCAATGTGATGGTCATTGAGACTTGCTAGACCAAGTTAAGTATTTATTAAGACATGCAGGGCAATTAACCCAATCGTATGACTTTCCCATACGTAGTAGATTGATTTCTGTCCCATCCAGGCGTCAGGTGTCTGATCGGATCTTCAATACACTAATTGGACGTTGTGTCAGTCTATCTGTCCGTCCGCTCTCTCGCTTAAGAGATGAGTTGGTGAGATAAGGTCATCTAATTAATTACTTTTTCTAAATAGGGAATCAAACATTATTGTAACCTCCAAGTTCAGATTCGCACACTGAGTGCTCATATGTTTAGTTAAATTTATGCAATTGAAAAAAAAAGTGGTCTAAAAATGTAATTCATATTACATTATATTCATATTTCTACAACTAAATAACGTTATAATACCAATTGAAATGAGCTCATTACAGAGCAGGCTTATCAGATCTATTAACAATGCAAACTCTCATGTTCAATTCATTACCAAGTCTATTCAAGAGCTATTTGAGAACTAGGGAATTGGGGAATATCATATGCTGTATGTAACTCTAATCCACTATGCAGGACAGGCCAAACTAGCAGAAAACCAAAGCGTCCCAAAAACAAATCTTTACATATTTAAAGACTATGACATATTCCTGTGGTATCACACTCCATTCTCCTAAACTGGTTAATGTATTCTCCCTGTGTCGGCTATCTCACCCTTTCAGATGCCATGGTGTTGGCTCTTTCCCATGTTTTCCGTCATGCTGGTACAATAGTCTAGACATCTGTACTGTGGAAGGGCAGGTTTACCATTACAGGATGTCTCACTGCTGGAGCACAACAGCAGTCATCACTAATTCACGATAATCAATTAAGGGCCGAATAAAACGTCAAAGCAACAAAGCATTGATTTGAAAAGCAATACTATTAGTAGTCCTGGGATTCAACTAATAGGCATTAAGGCTTGTATCTGTACGTTATGTTTGTTCTCTGGTTAGGCTCAGTGTTTATAGAATCGGTCTCTACAAGCTGTGGACCTTAAATCTAATCCTGGGAATGGATTGCCTGTCCAAGTAATATGTGTGTGCTGCTATTCAGCATGTGTCTTCTTTGGTCATCTATGACCAGGATTTGATGGAATGCAAAAACCATGGTGTGGATTAACATTTCACTGTTAACATATCCACTGATGCATGCTTAAGAAGGTTTGAAGGTGAGACAGACATGGTAGCTATCTTAAGTAAATTGAGCGACTAGGACTAGGAGTAGGGTTGTAGCTGGAGGGCTGTAAAGGGGGCGGGGGCGATTGTGTTTCAGCATGTTGACCTCCTGAAGCCCATGGTGGTGATGTCTCCACGCTGCCGCATGCGTCTCTTGTTTCTCTGCATAATTGAAAAGGGCAGACCGAGCATGCCACAATAATCACACATATGGTCAACTCGTTGAGAATTACATCTCAGTTCAGAGGACTTGCTAAGAGTGCATTATTTTATATATATATTTTATAATTATTTTATATTTTTGTTTTTAAGAAAGTTATGACAGCGTGACAATATATGACCACGTCATGTAGAAAGTGTTAGTTCCTGTTTTCACTGAAACTGTACTTAAGGCCTCATTTATTTTTAATGAAAGACAGTCTTTCAGTTTTCACTTGGAGCTCAGATTTCAGTCACAGTTAAATGCTGGAAGTAGTATATTGTTTATCATTTTAAAACTGCCAAAAACATGAATTTCAAAGTTTAAAATCCACGTCTTAAAAGTATTTTGCACATAGTGTGTGTTTAGGATTTTTGTTTCTGTACTAATATATGCACGACAGAGATCAACTGGCTTTTTTGATTGACAACTGCATCGTTTCCGCTTACCGCCTTAATAGATTTAGTCTGCCCCCGCCAAACTTCAGATGATTATCCACAGGCAGTTTGAAGTTGTCAGGGGTACGGACTTTGGGTGTGTGTGTGTATGTGTGGGAGAGAGCTGTTCCCTTGAATGCTGGTGTTACAGTCACTCTCATTTACCTGGGAGAACTATGGATAGAGAAGTGCGCAGAAGAGAATGAAAATACAATAGTTCATCATTATGCCTCCTAAGACGAAAAAAGAGGTTATAATTCAAATGGAAGATGGTGGGTAGAATCTCATTGTTCTTTTGTTCATTTGTTCACATAGTGTAGCCTTTCGTTCATTTTCATTATTTTCTAAACTGTGTAGCCTTGTGCATTTTTGTTTTGATAATGATGCATGTTGGTGTGAACTGTCCCTGTAGACACCTGCTACATAATGGAACAGGGATACACACAACTAAAAGTTTTAAAAATGGAACGATGACCCACTAAACTTCTCTTTTTCATGCTGGTATTTTTCAGTGGGGATTGAAATTGACACGCAGTTGGAAAGTGGAAGTGAAGGTGGGTTAGAGCGTCTAATCGCCTACATAAACATCCCTCCTCTCTACCATGTAAAAACGTGTCTCTGCAGATCCTCATGTCCTTTGCACGTTTCATTGTGCATGTATGTCTGTTTATGTCTGTGAATAGATTTTAATATGCACATCTGACCTCTTCTCAGATGAAGCAAGGAGGAGAGCCAGGAACAGAAGAGCCAAAGGGCCTCCACAATCCAGAGGGAAAAAAGGCAAACGGTCCACCAGCGAGGATGAGGAGGAGGACGACGATGACAATGAAACATCTAGGAGGAGAGGACGCAAGAAGAACGCTAAGGCTGAGGAGATTGAGGAAGAAGATGAAGAAGAGGACAAGAGTGTAAAAGGCAAAGGCTCAAAAGCTGCCGGCAAAAATAAAAAAGCTGACAAGCAGGAGAGTTCTGATGAGAGTGAAGAAGAGGACAAAGGGAAGAAAAAGAAGGGAGGAAAAGCGGCCGGCAAGACGGAGAAAGAGGACCATAACAAAGAGAAGAAAGGAGACGCCAAAAAGAAAGGAGGAAAGGATAAGGAGAATGAGAAAGAGAAAGACAAGAAAAAGAAGAGTGGAAAGAACAGCAGGTGCAGTGTCCTCTAAGAGGACTTACTTTCTAGTTTACGGATGTATTACATGTCTTGGGATGTGTTTAGAAAGGGACAATTCACACCAACACGTGAACATAGACACATTGCACATAGGAAGATGCTTTCAATGTATTCATATTTAGATGCTGGATTTCAGACCAAATAAAGCACATAATGTACCAAATCAGGTGCATGCGAGAAGAACACTGCTTGATATAAATAAATAAAAGAAGACATTTTCGGTATAATTGTGCTCTGGTATGGGCATTCGCAAATCTCTTGCTGTCATGGCAATGAATATTTGTATGAGGATAAAAAAGAAAATACTTGAAAACTGAGTCATAGAATTATGTGAATTAAGCAATTAATTGGTGTCACTAGCTAAATCAAACTTAAGTATGTGAAAGTTTTCTTTTAGTGGCAGCTCCTCGTCCTCTGGGGAGTCTGATGAAGAAAATTCAATGTCAGAGGGAGAGATGGCCGCCTTGAAGGAAGAGGTGGAGGAGAAGAAAAAGCTCATTGCTTCACTGAGGAATAAGCCGTGGCGAATGAAGAGGAGACTCGCAATCCTCAAGTAAAAACAAAATGGTCGTCCTCCTCCTTCCATGAGTTTAGGTTTATTTGTTATGTTGCATCCTCTTCTCTTCTATGTACCTACTTTCAGATCTGATACCTTACGTTCTTACACTACTTCCACTTGTACACTACAATTCAAATGAAGCTGTTTGAATAATGTATTGGTGAACTGTATATTGTATTTGTATCAAGTTATTTAAATGTTTACCGGACGCATTCCTAGGAAAAACCCTTAAAGGTAAACCGTAATCTTGATACAACCATTCTGTGGCAGGGACTGACACATATCAAACCTAATCTAAGACATAGAAACCTTTCTAAAGGTCATCTCTGCCTTGTCAAAGAAACTGCCTATTAGTGGCATCTGATACAAACACTGGCCTGTAGCTACCTGATCCTGGCCCAGGTCACAAACACCATGGATCACCAGGCTATAGTAAAGACAGCTGGACCTGTGCTTTGAAGCGGACGGCAGATTTCTTTAACACAGAGCTTGGTGCAAGTCACTTCAGATATAAAGTTAGGATTGTAAAGGGAGTGATGTACAGCTGCAAGGGCATCAGTATAAAAATAATATTGACTGGATTCCAAAAAAGCATTTTTTCTTCAATGCTATTTTGATATTTTTTAACTGCTGTTTTTCCATAGCAAATGTAAACAATGAAAAGGTTGTTAGTGATTTGCCGTAATAGATTCTATAACGGCAAATCACAACAACATTTTCGTTGTTTAATCACTAAAGAGCACTTCTTTACTGCACCGTATCTCAAAGGGAGACGCAAGAGTTTGTAGAGAAGTTTGAAGGTGCTCTTGGGAAAGGAAAGGGCAGAAAGCTCTACGCCTATAAAATGATGATGACCAAGGTAACAGACTGGGATTTTCATATTGGTTTATACATCATCAACCTGCATGTATCAATATTAGTCATTTGTATAGTATTCAAAATGAAATACATTTAGCAATTTTTTTTAAAATTTGTACTGCCTTTTCCACAGAAACTGATCAAAATCAAACGTGACTTCGAGAACTTCAAAACAGCATGCATTCCCTGGGAGAGAAAAATAAAAGAAGTTGAAAGTAGGCAGTGCCACACCCTCATCAATAATATATATTATTTAGCATTTTGTGTTATACACATTGAGAGAACTGCTTTAAAATCTTTCAACCTGGAACATTCTGAGTTGACTTCTAATCCTCAGGTCACTTTGGTTCTTCAGTTGCATCCTACTTTATCTTCCTGCGCTGGATGTATGGTCTGAATATGGTTCTGTTCGGCTTTGTGTTTGGTCTGGTGGTGCTACCAGAGGTGAGCAACTTTTTTTTAATGAAATTAGAAGAATATACTGTCTTTGCTGTTAAATATAATATTTTACCAGAAAAAGTACCAGATTACATGTACCTGATTACATGTTTGTTTACATTATTTTAAATTTAAATAAAAAAAAAAAGAATGAGACGGATTACATACCTACCTACTTTATCTTCTATGAAGGTGATGATGGGTCTTCCATATGGCTCCATCCCCAGAAAGACTGTTCCCAGAGAGGAGCAGGAAAATGCCATGGACTTATCAGTCCTCCTAGACTTTGGCGTGAGCATTTCAGCATGACAAATGGTTTATAATCAACACAATTTCACTCAGAGGCCAAAATAATCATATAATTCTATTGCATGCACAAAAAAAAAAGCTTTCTGATGCCGGTGGACTGGTTTGTGCGTCCACATTTCATTCACGCTTTTCTGTCTCTGTTGTTAACAGGGTTACTGCAAGTATTCTATTCTGTTCTATGGTTACTACAATGATGAACGCATGATTGGTCTGCTGAAGTTTAGACTTCCTCTCTCGTACCTGCTGGTGGGCGTTGGCATCTTTGGCTACAGCCTGATGGTGGTCATTAGAACGTAGGTAGAAAAAGCAAATTTCTTAAGATATATCTTAATTTAATTTTGAATAATTGAAAAACACATTTTATTTGTACATGTTTTCTTGATAGACTTGCTCTTTACTCCACAGGATGGCTAGTAACGCTAACGAGGGAGGAGATGGGGCGGAGGACGGTGAGTTTACCTTCAGCTGGAAGATGTTCACCAGCTGGGACTACCTGATAGGAAACCCAGAGACAGCTGACAACAAGTACGCTTCCATCACCACCAGCTTCAAGGTATCCCAGCTTCTAAATCAGCTAAATAAATAACTGTGTTTTAGTTTGCATTGTCCAAAAATTTATTGTTTTCACATGTTGGACGGTTAACAAAACATGATACTGATGCTAATGATCATAATTTGGACACATATTGCGAGTATTTTATTAAATGAATCTGATAAATAACATGCAGTATGAGTAGCGCGTAGTAGAATCAGTAATGAAAACAACAAACAATATCTATCAATGGCATTAAACCAATGGATAACCAACTATCAGCCAACTGCATGTAGCTCTGTGTTCTCTAGGAGTCTATAGTGGACGAGCAAGAAAACCAGAAGGACGAGAACATCCACCTGAGGAGGTTCCTGAGGGTCGTTGCCAATGTTATAATCCTGTGCAGTCTGGGTGGAAGTGGCTTTCTCATTTACTTTGTCGTAAAGCGTTCCCAGGATTTTGCCAGGATGGACCAAGGTGAACTCTCCTGGTATGAGAGGAATGAGGCAGGTTCTCCTTTCTTCAGTACATCATTTAAATCTGCTACGTCTTACACACACCAATAGTTTAAACCATGTGGGAAGAAAATCATAAAAATAAGTTAATGCAACGTCCACAGAGAGCAGCCAGTGGGCAACCTACACGTTTGTCTTTTCTTTTGAAGGTTGAGATAGTGATGTCGCTGCTGGGTCTGGTGTGTCCTCCTCTGTTTGAGACCGTCGCCGAGCTTGAGGAGTACCACCCTCGCATTGCCCTTAAATGGCAACTGGGTCGAATCTTCGCCCTCTTCCTGGGAAACCTCTACACCTTCCTGTTTGCCCTGTTTGATGAAGTTAATGCTAAGGTACTGAGAGGGGTGGTAGTCAGTCTGTGTGTGCGTGCAATAAATCATTTCCCAAAGTGTTAATGCATTGCTTCTGCAGCTAGAGGAGGAGGAGGAAATAAGAAACGCCACTATCTTGGCGTTGGAGGAGTACTATGCCAACTACACGGCCTTCTACCCTAACGCCACTGACATCCCCCCTCCTGATATCCACCCTGCCGATGTCAGCAGAGGACCCTGCTGGGAGACGGCGGTGGGCATGGTGAGAGTAAACTTAAACTCGCACTTTAGTTTCCACGCCTGATTCATTTGCGATGGGATTTTCTGATAACAAGTCAAATCGTTCCTCCCGTCTTTCCCCCAGGAGTTTGTGAAGCTGATAGTGTCAGACATCCAGGTGACATATCTGACCATCCTGATTGGGGACTTCTTGCGAGCTGTCATCGTTCGCTTCCTCAACTACTGCTGGTGCTGGGACCTGGAGGCGGGATTTGTAAGTGCTGAGTGTTTGTGTCTGTGGGTGTGTTTTGCATCATCAAGATGCCTTGCATTTTATTCACTTATTTTAGCAGGTGCATTGCATTAATGAACCTAGTGTTTTGTTGCCATTGCTTATTTAAGTATGGGCACAGCGTGCGTTGTTTTCCAACCAACCTGATCCTGCACAGTGACATCTGGTGAGACAGACGATCCTTCAGAGTCAGGGTCACAGGACACCGCCAACAGCAGTTAATTACAGTGACCGAAGGACAGAGATGTAACGTGATAATGATGTTGAACTCTGTTGGTTGATCGCTATGATTGTTTTGGTTGTGTGCCTTGGATCTAGCCTTCGTATGCAGAGTTTGACATCAGTGGCAATGTGCTTGGTATTATCTTCAACCAAGGCATGATTTGGTGAGATATCACATCCACACACCCCCTCCGCTTCCTCTTCTTTGTCTGCATATCTCTCTGTGGGGAAGGAGCTTGTCTAAATGTGAACCCATGTGTGTGTGTCCCATGCTGTGGGCGTCCAGGATGGGAGCTTTCTACGCCCCTGGTCTGGTGGGTCTGAACATCCTGCGTCTTCTCACCTCCATGTACTACCAGTGTTGGGCGGTGATGAGCTCTAACGTCCCCCACACAAGGGTCTTCAAGGCTTCTAAGTCCAACAACTTCTACATGGGCCTGCTCCTGCTGGTGCTCTTCCTCAGCCTTTTACCTGTAGTTTACACCATCATGACCGTGTCACCCTCCTTTGACTGTGGGCCCTTCAGGTAAGGAAGATTTATGTCATGTTTAAAGATGGCCATAAATGGTATTTTAACTGTGCAATGCAAACCACTGTGAACCACATCGCTGGGGCTGCACATACACAATTCAAGAGTTGCTAGAATGGCTCCATACTTGTTTGTGTTGCCACAGGTCGTGATGTTCTTTTCATTTTCTATGAAAGTGTTTCAAGTCATGTGTCATTTCTTTTAGTTTTCAGAATAGCCAATTTGTTTCAGTACAAAGGCTCATGCGGATTTGTTTCAATGATTAGTAACAGTGAGGTCAGGTTCAAAGTTTCAGCTTAGCAGAATGGCAGGCACGGTAAATAATTACAATAGAACTGGCAGACCCATTTTGTTATGTCCACAGATTTATTTCCATCAATGGTTTTTGCTATAACTAAAAAGGGGTATAGGCATTGATGCCACATGAGCTAACAAAGACTAGATGACATCCAAAACTTCAAGCAGCTACAAGGAACTGTTCTTAAATTGGTTGTTTCGATATGGTTCCTTCTTTTTTGTTTTTTCTCACATCACTGTAAAAGCCTTGAAACCAAACTTTTTACAGATGTATTACATGTTGGCTTGAGTAATCAGCATCTACTAACTAATTGTAATGCAATGTCTGTAGCTTGTCAACCTAAAGTTAGCTTGTCATGCTGGCTACTTTAGGTTTGCATGGAAAGAGGCAATATGTTTTCGTGGTTGATAACATTTTAGTTTTGATCTTGTTTAGCAAACAAGTCACATTGTAGCCTAAAAAGAGTTATTGGACATGTTTTTGTGCATGTGACAAGCAAATGTGTATGAAAAATACAGTTAAAGCCACAAATGTGCAACCTGGCGTGCTAATATTGACCAATGTAATATGCAAACCTATTTTTGCTAAAGTTGAATGAATTCCTCATGTTCTACAAGTAGATGTGACAAATTATCATGTTGATTTTAGGCATTGCAAGAGTGATGTGAAAATATTATATATATATATATATATATATATATATATATATATTATATATATATATATATAGATATATATATATATATATACAGTTAGGCCCAAAAATATTTGGACAGTGACACAAGTTTTGTTATTTTAGCTGTTTACGAAAACATATTCAGGATACAATTATATAATCAATATGGGCTTAAAGTGCAGACTCTCAGCTGTAATTTGAGAGTATTCACATCCAAATTGGAGCAAGGGTTTAGGAATTACAGCTCTTTAATACGTAGCCGCCTCTTTTTCAAGGGACCAAAAGTAATTGGACAATTGACTCAGAAGGCTGCAAAAAAAAATAACAACGCTGCATGGGCTCTTCCCTCATTAACCTGTCATCAATTAAGCAGTTAAAAGGTCTGGAGTTGATTCCAGGTGTGGCGTTTGCATTTGGAAGCTGTGAACACACAACATGCGGTCAAAGGAGCTCTCAATGGAGGTGAAACAGACCATCCTGAGGCTGAAAAAAAAGAAGAAATCCATCAGAGAGATAGCAGAAATGTTAGGAGTGGCCAAATCAACAGTTTGGTACATTCTGAGAAAGAAAGAGTGCACTGGTGAGCTTGGGAACTCAAAAAGGCCTGGACGTCCACGGAAGACAACAGTGGTGGATGATCGCAGAATCCTTTCCATGGTGAAGAAAAACCCCTTCACAACATCCACTCAAGTGAAGAACACTCTCCAGGAAGTAGGTGTATCAGTATCTAAGTCTACCATAAAGAGAAGACTTCATGAGAGTAAATACAAAGGATTCACCACAAGGTGCAAACCATTAATCAGCCTCAAAAATAGCAAGGCCAGAATTGACTTTGCCAAAAAACACCTGAAGAAGCCAACACAGTTCTGGAACAGCATTCTTTGGACAGATGAGACTAAGATCAACCTGTACCAGAATGATGGGAAGAAGAAAGTTTGGAGGAGAATTGGAACAGCTCATGATCCAAAGCACACCACATCTTCTGTAAAACATGGTGGAGGCAGTGTGATGGCATGGGCATGCATGGCTTCCAATGGCACTGGGTCACTTGTGTTTATTGATGATGTGACAAAAGACAGAAGCAGCCGGATGAATTCTGAAGTGTATAGGGATATACTTTCTGCTCAGATTCAGCCAAATGCAGCAAAGTTGATTGGACGGCGCTTCACAGTACAGATGGACAATGACCCAAAACATACTGCAAAAGCAACCCAGGAGTTTTTTAAAGCAAAGAAGTGGAATATTCTGCAATGGCCGAGTCAATCACCAGATCTCAACCCAATCGAGCATGCATTTCACTTGCTCAAGACAAAACTTAAGGCAGAAAGACCCACAAACAAGCAACAACTGAAGACCGCTGCAGTAAAGGCCTGGCAAAGCATCACAAAGGAGGAAACCCAGCGTTTGGTGATGTCCATGGGTTCCAGACTTCAGGCAGTCATTGCCTGCAAAGGATTCTCAACAAAATATTGAAAAGTAACATTTTACTTGGGGTTATGTTTATTTGTCCAATTACTTTTGAGCCCCTGAAATGAGGAGCGTTTGTACAAAAATAGCTACAATTCCTACATGTTTAATCATATATTTTTGTTCAACCCCTTGAATTAAACCTTAAAGTCTGCACTTCAATTCCGTTGTTTCATTTCAAATCCAATGTGGTGGCATGCAGAGCCCAAATCATGAAGATTGTGTCACTGTCCAAATATTTTTGGGCCTAACTGTATATATATATATAATGTTTCTATTGGTTAAGCACAATTGGTTAGTATCAATTTTGACTAGTAGTGCTGTATGAACAGTTAGCAAACCAAAATGTTTACATGGGGTCATCATTATTCAATATTACCCTTAATTGTTCAAAATGTTGAAAACAAGTCAAATAGTTGCATATGTCAACAGTCTGGCTTCTCTCATACCTCTATTTTGTCCAACAGTGGCCGACCCAACATGTACGGTGTGGTCATGGAGACCATAGAGAAGGACCTGCCTTCGTTCATAGGGAACATCTTCCTCTATGCTACTAACCCTGGACTTATCATGCCTGCAGTACTACTCATGGTGTAAGTACTGAACACATGAAGTGAAGTTGCTTCAGGGACTGGGAGTTCACTTCGAGGCTCAGTACGTCTGTGCAGTAACAATAGCAATGCAAATCTAGCATTCTAGACCAAACATGTTTTTTTTTGTTGACAGATTGGCTATCTACTACCTGAATGCAGTTTCAAAAGGATACCAACAAGCCAACATTGACCTCAAGAAGAAGATGCAGTTGGTCAGAATACGTTCAAATCCAATATGATTTGGCATTCATTTTAGATTTGTCCTAACCACAGAGGACAAGATAGAAAAATACTGTAGGTCCCATGAGGAGAACACATTTAATTGATTGATTCTGTGTGTGGTTGTGTGCTTTCCTGTCTTTCTGTGGGTATCCACACGCTCCTGTCGTGTAGGCCAGAGACGAGGACAAGAACCGCAGGAACAACAAGGACAGCACCAACCAGGTCATGAAGGACTTAGAGGACCTTCTACCCAACAAGTCTCTGATACCTCCACCTACTGAGACACAGTCACCCCCACCTGGTAGGATCTCTCTTTTACCTGAAAACACACACATGCACACACACACCCAAAGTAGACTCATATCTATAGACAAACATACCAAAATGTGTTTGACTGTTACTTTTGAACCTGCCTTTACAGAGAACGTGACCGAGAAAAGCAGCAAGTCTCCTAAAGGTTCCGGTCGACCAGTTGTGGAAGCCAGTGGGAAAGGGGTCAACGTGCAGAAGGAGGTTTCCTTGAATGCCCAAAACACTCGGGAAGTTGTGACCCGACCCCCAGGGCCAAGAGGACCCCTCCCGGGAAATCCAAGAGGCCCGCCTCCAGGACCGGGGCGAGGCAGGGGAAGAGGTGGACCACCCCCAAGACGATAGAACAGGGGAAAACATCCTAAATTCACCAGTCAGGGCTGAAGATCATAAAATGTTTCGCATCTTCTTGTCAATAGTATCTCTGACTACTACATTAATAGATTTACATGCCGAAGAAGGGTTATAAAGTGTTAAAAATATTCAAAAGATTTACCAGGGAAAGATTTCCTGAGATGTAATTATACAAAATGTATTCTGTAATATACTAGCAAATAGTAAAATATATATATATATATATAGAAATAATGCAGTAAGAAATATAAATTATTTAAAGAGTAGAAATCAGTGACAAACAGATGTAGATATGGTAGGTAATTAAATGTGCCAGTATTTATTAAGTATTTCAACAACTAGTAAAGAACTGCACGTTGGGCAAGTTATGTGCAGTTGCAACAATATGAGTGTAATTAACAAGCTATTACAGGTCCTTTTGGGAGAGGACACTTGTACCTATCTGTTTAAAATTCATTTATATTCTGTCATTTCTTTTATAAACTTGTACTAATAGATATATTTTCACTCAATTGGACAGTAATTGATAAATTATGTTATTTTGTTCTGTTTATTTTCTGTTATGTTTTTACACTCTTCAGGTCACCAACAGATAGCCAAAGGTTAACACTGAATTAAGGTTTAATATGAGTATTTTCAAAAACTGGCAGTACAAAATATTTTTCAACATTAACCAAAGTCATGACCAATTCAGTGTGCATGGGGGTTGTAACCTAGTCTTTTTGTCTCTGATCAAATAACTTATTTAAATAAAGCTGACTATGTAAGTGTGTGTGTGTGTGTGTTAGTTGAACCCTTTGGTTGAAAGATTTGAAAATCAAATGAGATACCTACACTTTTACAAACTTCCCCTCTCTGAAAAATAAACGCAACCCAGGCGCAGCCTTACCGCTGCTTTCTATTTATTTTAAATCATGTTTTTGTAAATGTCTACAGGGGCAACCGACTGAGACTAAGATACTCTCTTTTCTTGCAGTGCCTTGTTTAAAACATAGGTGATGAAACATTTTAAATTATGGCAAGGCACCACAGGCAAAAATAGTATTTTTGAATCCAACTGTCAATTTTCAGATTTGTTACAGTGTCTGTAGCAGAGTATATAGTCGTTCCCATACAGAAGACCACAGCAGTGTCCTCCACATAAGCGCTCAACACACGATGGATCAGACACTAGCCTGGCATCGATGGGGTGACATTGTTTGATGTGGTGCGTGCATAGGGTTAAATCAAATCAGAGCAAGTGGTAGATTAACGGATTGGGGATGCTTTGCTGCATTAGGTCCTGAATTATTAGAGGGGCAGAGTTAAGGGGATTGCACTGTCCAAGCTTTTGTAACCAATTTGACATTTTACTGGGGACTTAAGGCGTTCCCCAGTCTCTTCATGGGATGGTTCCAACATCCGTGTGGGTTCCCTCGTTCTTCCTCTCGCTCTTTTCCTCTTTCCATTTTGAGAGACAAGCTTCGTATGCTCTGTCCTGTTATCCTAATTAGCACAATGACACTCAGGTGTGCAGCTCCTACTCTGTTTTGGCCAGCAGAGGGAGCTAAGGCTGTGTCAGGTTCTTCCCTGGTGCTGCCCTTCCTGCTGCTTGCAGTGTGCAGACACAACACTCATTTGAGACAGCAACCTCAGATAAATATAATAATATCATCTAAATGACATTTAGAATTTTTGTCATTTAGAATTATTTGTAACATTGTTCAGGGAAACCAAATATTACCAGCAACACACATCTAAGACTTACAATTAAAATCCATTGCGGAAGAAACCTCAAATACTTGCTTTATAAATTAAAATGTGTTTAAAAGTTTGCTTTATAAAATTATACATATATTTTTTAGACCAATGTTTGGCTTCTTGTATCAGCGACAATATATTCCTGAGATTTACATACTGGTTTTTCACAGTACTACTCTATTTATGGAAATAACATTAATTTAGATATTGTGAATCTCATCAACCGAGAGCTGTACAAGAGAAAAGCATCCAGCATCAACTGAGCTATCATCAGCCACCTTAAAAAAGGAAGGACAAAAACAAACTTGGCAAAGTACCTGTTTTGTAAACTCTCCAAACAATAGCCGCTGTGTAGGCAATGTCATGCAGAATGTACAGTAATGTCCTGGCAATATAGTTGCCAATAGGTTATTGTCAAATTTACAATAAAGCAATGGCAATACAATTGCCAGTGATTTGTTGTAATGAATTTAGAGCTAATAGTTGGCAACAAAATTGCCAGTAAATTACAGTAAATGTTGCAGAAAATGTCAATTTAAAGATGGTATTTGGCACCTTTATTGAAATTACATCACTGTATTTGTATCTGCTGTGAATTAACAGTTTGTGGTCAGCTGCCTCATAGATCATACAAAAGTGCTTAATCCATGCTCTGGATTTACAGCTGAAAGTTTAATATTTTTGCCGGTAAATTGCAGCTACATCCTGTGCTGTGACTACATAGCAAATTATGGGCAGCTTAAAAGGCAATAACCAACTCAACAATTTGATATGGTGTAAGAGAAGGGGGTTGTGGAGGGGTTATTAAAGAAGGAGGGCAGGATAGGTTGTATAACAGAAGGAGTTGGGATTGAACCTAAATGGAGGTTCTGTTACGGCTTCACACCTTCCTAACGCCCAAACTCATTTAGAAGTGTGATATTCTCTTTGGTGGCTACGTAGCAGCACACAGCTCCTGTTTCTCTACATAATTTAACGGCTCAGAACGGATCGTGACATCATAAACACACATGTGGTCAGATCAGTGAGGTGCAGGAAGGAATTGATCCAGAACAATGACTTCCAAAATTGCCACGAGTTGCCGTTTTTTACATTTTACTATTTATTTGTTCAATGCCGACATTGTCAGAGTGGTCGCATAGAGGGCCATTGAACTCTCCTTTGTTTTTTTAAATTGTGTCATTCAGAGGACTAATGCACTCATGAGAATTACAAGGTTAAACAACAAAGTAATATGGTGAAATATCTGGCTTGGTTCATCATACATTTCAGAACATTGTACCTTATTAAGTTTTAATAAGACCTACCCATTTTTCTAGCATTTTCTATCCGGTCTCCTATTTCCAGACCACTTTGAAATGGTGACTGAATTTTTGTTTGTATTTTCTTCAATTTTAGAAGAAGAAGACTTTAGAAGAAGTCAGAGATCCAGAGGGTTTTTGATACATAGCTGTATTATGATTTTCTATTGTAATCTTAGTTTTAGCCTTTTGGCCTTCAGTCATTATTTATAATTTGCTGGGCGTTTTCATAGGCTGTTGTCAAGGAGTCAACTCTTTCCACCAATCCAAACACTGATGCGCTAGTGAGCTGTTTATCTGTATGTGCATGTGTCTGCTTCTTTCTCACCATGGAGACCTAATGATGTAGAACTTGGACTGAGCACAAGAGACAATTGAAAGAAAGACAATTTCACAGAACATCGTCATGCCTCCTAAGAAGAAAAATGAAGTTACTGTCAGAATGGAAGATGGTGGGGGAAAAAAATTTAACTGCATATGTTCTTTTTTATTTCACATCTCACTTGTCTTTAAAAGTAAAAATGTAAATGTTACTGTATCAACTGCAATGTTAAACATTAAGTAACTCATGGCAACTACTTGCTTTAACTACTTGCTTGAAAAGTTAAAGAATGATGCACTGAACTTCTGCTTCTTTATTTATTCATCAGTGGGAATGGAGATCGATGTAGAGATAGACAGTGGAAGTGAAGGTATGTCACAAAAATGTTCTTGTGTTTTTAGTGTGTAAATCAATGATGAATTATTAGCATGGACTTGGTTAACCATATATAAAAGTGTATACTAGGGTGTGATGCACCTAAGTGTGTGTGTCTGTATATGTGTGTGTGTGTGTGTGTGTGTGTGTGTGTGTGTGTGTGTGTGTGTGTGTGTGTGTGTGTGTGTGTGTGTGTGTGTGTGTGCGTGTGTGTTTGAGTGTGTTATTTGTTAGCGTGTTCATGCAGACAACTGTACATTAATAATAATATAATCCTATTTGTATCTGACTTTTTCAGATGAGGCCAGGAGAAGAACCAGGAACAGACGAGTCAAAGCACCTCCGAGGTCCGGAGCAAAGAAAGGCAAACCGGCAAGCAGTGAGGATGAGGAGGAGGAGGAGGAGGCACCAAGGAGGAGAGGCCGCAAGAAGGCTAAGGCTCCGGAGAGCAATGAAGAAGATGACGAAGAGGACAAGAGTGTAAAACGCAAAGGCAAAGGCTCAAAGGCTGCCGGCAAAAATAAAAAAGCTGCCAAGCAGGAGAGTTCTGATGAGAGTGAAGAAGAGGACAAAGGGAAGAAAAAGAAGGGAGGAAAAGCGGCCAGCAAGACGGAGAAAGAGGACCATAACAAAGAGAAGAAAGGAGACGCCAAAAAGAAAGGAGGAAAGGATAAAGAAAATGAGAAAGAGAAAGACAAGAAAAAGAAGGGGCGAAAGGACAGCAGGTGCAGTATACGTTTGGTAAAACATGTCAATTCAAACCAGATTTTTATGTACAGCCTGTCACAGGGTTACAGGGTTAAAACATACTATGTGTTTCGCTTTTTGGATAATTCTGAGGGCTGCGCAACTCATACATACAGTATGCAATTGGTTTGGAGCATATTCAGTATTCAAATACAAGTTTTATCAAGCATTTAAGTGAAGCCACAGTTGTTTTCTATTTGTGTATGCCCAGAGGAAAGTTTATTTTCAGCCATTTCCCATCAACTACAGAATTCTCTGGCATGATTTAAATCAAGGGGCCTAGAGCAGGGGAAATAAAAAGACCCAATGGTAGCCTCAAACAACCTACTGTGGTGCCCAACAAGTTGTAATTAATAGAAAACCGTTAAAGGTACCTTTGAAAAAAGTTGGACGATCAGCAGCAGCTTTTAGAATGTGTGATGTCTATATACTTCTATAGGATACATAAAAAAAGTTTTGAAGAGTGCATCATTTTCTCTCTGAATTTTGCTAAATGCACCCTTAGGAAGGACACTTGAAAAGTAATTGGCTGATTCATGGCTGTATTCAGGGGGGGCAATTTTGCCACCATTCCAGATGAAAAGCATTGCATAGAAATATAATATGACCTGGCATAATGTCCAATTAAAAACTGAGAAAGAGTACCTTTACATTTTCGATGTTTCTGGAAGCTCGCTGAACCCCTTCATTGAGTGTAACTATAGAGCAAAATGTGCAATTTTTTTCAGCTCAGTTAAATCAAATCAATCAAATCAATTCTGCCTAATCAACTGTAAGGTGTATTGTAAAATGAACTAATGTATTAATGAAATTAAGCTTTCACACCAGTATCATTTGGTGTTGTTATTCCAAACTCAAATGATTAATACTAACTCAAAAATGATTTGGTCAAATTGTAATCTAAAATCGGCCTTTTTCCATGTGACCCATGAAGCAGGATGTTTTGATGACGAACATGATGATGACGTGTCTAGACTTACTGATAAATACAGATGTGGATATAACAGATTATAACTGATTTATTTCTTTATTCACTAGTTGTCCATTATTTCAGGGAATTGATATGGACCACTCCTGTGTTTTTCTTTAATCAACATCAACATGTTAGCTTTTACTTTCAAGTAACCTTTTTGGCGGGACCATAGACAGCCAATTTAAAACAGTAGCTACATTACATTTTACCAATTGCATTGTCAATGCGTTTCCTTCATATCATAAGATTAAACATCAGGTTTTATTTAAAATATGTTCATAAATACAAAAAGGTTGATGTGTTAAAGTGGACTTTTTTAATATTTCTAGCAAATGTTTTCTTGTCAGGCTGCCACATAAACCTTTCTCCTGGCAGCATGATGTTACGCTAAGTTGTAGGCAGCATTCTGCAAATTAAAATCCTGTAGTCTAGGATAGCTGGGGGTTTCAAGCTATGGAAATGGTCCGTAAACCCAAGCCTCATCAGATTCTCTTCCACTTGCAGCTCTTCCTCCTCAGGAAAGTCGGAGGAAGAGGAATCCCTGTCAGAAGGAGAGATGGCAGCCTTGAAGGAAGAGGTAGAAGAGAAGAAAAAGCTCATTGCCTCGCTGAGGAACAAGCCATGGCGAATGCAGAGGAGACTTACAAACCTGAAGTAAAGAATATACTCCTGCCCACATGGCTCTTTTGTTTTTGCCATTGATTGCATGCAGGTTGCTGTGTTGTAGAATATTCGTCTCTGCTTTCTGCTATTTAATACACAGTTTCTGCTATTTAACATACAGTGCCATCCAGAAAGATTATCGAATGTTTATTATCCTCATATTAGAACATTTTACAGTTTAATTGTAATACCACTACTCTTAATAATCTTTAAAAAAACTTCCAAAAAAATCTTAAAAGTAGTAGCTTAAAAGTAGTCAGAATCATTGGCACTCCCTGCTTTCGTTTCTGGAGATGGATGACAGGGGCATAAATGGGGCTTCTTCATTGGCATTAGCCACATTGGATGAGAAATGTTTGGTGTGGAATATAATACAGGAAATTAGGTTTAGATAAGTATTTTTGAGAATGAAACCGTGCATGGCAAGTTTGAAGTGTACAGTCTGCCACAAATCTACAATAATGTAGAAATAATGAGACAACAAACTCCTTGGCTGCGTTCAAAATCGCCTACTATGCATACTTAACATACTCAATTCAACCAAAAATGAGTATGCAGTATGCCAACAGTACATAGTATGTGAAATTTCAGTATGGAAAAAGTTCCCAGATGACATACTAAAATTTGAGAAAATGTTGAGTACCCGAGAAAGGTTACTAGACAATGCTTCACGCCCCCAAAAAGTTTTGGTCACATGTTCCAGTTGAGTATTGCTATTACAGTATGTTAACAATGTAATCAAATATTTTTTTTGAAAATATTCTAGATTTCGGTTTAAGTAGTCAATATACAGTATCCACTCATTGAGTGTGCAGTAGGTTGTATTTAAGTCAGCAGTTCCGGACACAGTCCTAGTCTTGTAGAAGTTTGGAGAACACACAACAAGGGATCATAGCTGACAGTTCTCTTCAGCTGGACCCACAATGTTTCAGTGATGTTCTGAACAAGGCAGGGGGATGGCCGTTATAAAATCTTTAATATGAAAAGTAATATTTTGGATAATTTACCTTCTGATAAACCATAACCAAGTTTTGACCTCCTGACAGACACAAACAAATTATTAATCGATTAATTATTAATTAATTATTAATCAAATTTGACCCGTTTTCAGATTAAGAAGTTTCGAACATACTTTTTTAATAATGACAAGGTTTCATTACATCCTCAACAATGGCTTAACAAAAACAACAACTATCTTGTTACATCTGTGGTGTTATGGGTACATTTTGACCCGGCAGTGAATGTCAGTTGTAGCACCATGCAGCATCAAATATGGCCACCCCAAAAATAGCCCCATTCATATTTTGAGCAAAATAAATTATTGTTTTTGTGAAATTAAACTTAATTCGACTTAATGCATCCTTTCATGCAGAGGTATATAACATTACAATGGTCCGTTGCAAAAACTGTGCCTAGGCCTAGAGTGAGGTAATGTGGCATAAAGTCCATAAAATACAAAATTACATCTAAATTCCTTGTTTATGTATGAATAATAAGTTACATCTGGAAAGACCCTTGTAAGTACCAACATCATGGATGACAAGGCTAGTAGCTAGACATGTGCCCTGAAAGACTGGTATTGTGCAGAAATGTGGTAAACAGAGCCGAGTGTGAATGGAGCCCTCAGCAAAAGTTGGCCCTAGGGAGCGAGTTAGTGGGTGTACGTATAGGTATCAGGTAGGACATCAAGATAGGTGAGAAACCTTGAGTTTTTAATGAGCCTAACACTGTTTAATGCATGCAGCATTGTGGCTGCCAAGTCTCTCAGTTTATATCAAGGATCTAAGTCTCAGTGCTGAAACCAAACTCTTGTTAGTACAATACAATAGTTTTTCTATTCATATAAATACGGATTTTATGTCATTTGTATTCATCTGGAAAAAAAGTATGCAATATAAATTAACCATGAAGTGAAAGGGAAAGTGTGTCCAAACTTTTGACTGGTACTGTACCTATAACAATTATTTTACGGGTATAAAACCATTATGCCCTACAATAAGTTCCAAGGTGCCAATACAACACCAGATAAGCATTTATGAGCATTTTATGAACAATAAGAAAACATATTTTAGCTTTAAGAATGTATAGAATTATAGTTACAGGGAATTACTGTAAAAATAGATCTGTGCAAAAATATTAGCCACCACTGCTCACTTGCTCTACAAATATCAACTGGTAAAAAGTAAATGAGACAAAGAACATAATGACACCAAAAACTATATTACAATTTTTTTTTTACGTTTTACACCAAATTTTGTTAATGTGGATTTCTTGTAGATTAGTCTACACTGTGAAAAAAAATCCTTAAAAAAGGGTCAAATGACTGGCAGCAACGGCTGCCAAACCAAACCCATAAAATTTAAGCAAAATCTAGAAATTATTATTGTAATTGTTTTTGCAAAAAAAAAAAAATACATGTAATTTGTCATTATTGACATGATGAAGGAAAGATTGGCTGTGGATTTTGAGATAATATCCGTAATTTAACAGTGTTTTGTATGCAATTTCAAAACAGAGCAAATTATTGTAAAAATGTTAGAGTTAGTTTCTGTGAAAATAGGATTTTTTTTTTACAGTGTAGCCAATCCAGACTATACATGCTTGATCTTGGTGTCATTTGCATTGTGGGATTGCCATTAACTCAAATAGGTAATTTGCTATTGTAGTGAAAGAGTACAAATGGACTCACAAACTGCTCTCTTTTATTGCCCAATCGGATCTCAATAGTTGAATGTACAGTAGGTTATCATCACTGTAACACTATAGCATTTTTATTCTCATGTGGTTAGTGTTGGTTCTTTCCATGAAAGAAATGAATGCTACTCTTATTACTCTTCTTTTTTTCACGGTAAACAAAAAAAATGTAATTAAGAAATCTTACAGGAATTAATAAAAACGTTTCCACTCTGAACAAAGTTTACAGGAAATACTGTATAATACGGTAAATACAGTAAAATACCTTTACCGTAAATAGCTATTACATAATTAAAGTGCCATGATATCTAGCCCAATTATACCCCTTTCAACCCTTGTTTTGACAATTTCAAACACAATCGCAACCCCGGCCATCTAAAAGGAATGTAATGTAATGTAAAATAAATCAATTAAAAAGATGAAAATTTTACCCAAACCCTTTAACTATCAGGGATCTTTATATTTTTACAGTTAAAGTAGCATGTACTTCAGGGAGCTAGATACAGTTGTGGCCAATTTATATCCAACCCAAGTGTCTTAATAAAATAACATAAAAAAGTGTAAGACTCTAAATTGCTTAGCCAACATATTGTTCCACATAAAATTCAAACAGTGAAATGGTTTAAGGAGGTTGATTTACAATCATATATAAAAGTGTAATTTTATCCTTGAATTGTAGGGAATCACAGGAGTTTGTGGAGAAGTTTGAAGGAGCTCTTGGAAAAGGAAAAGGGAGGAAGCTTTATGCATTCAAAATGATGATGACCAAGGTAACATACTCACAAACATTTGGAGGATAAATTCCCTGTATGCATTCTCATTGTATAGTTAAACTTGGCATACTTTTCTGTTCCTCAGAAACTAATCAAATTTAATCGTGACTTTGAGAACTTTAAAACATCCTGCATTCCCTGGGAGAGAAAAATAAAGGAGGTTGAGAGTGGGTACCACCAAACAATTTAGCAGATGTTTTTTTTGCTGAACACTTACAGTATATCCATTCTGATGTCATAGCTTTGTCAAACTGAAAAAAATGCTAAAAGCTGTACAACCTTCAAAGTTGAAACATTCCGGTCTGACTTCTAATCCTCAGGTCACTTTGGTTCTTCAGTTGCATCCTACTTTATCTTCCTGCGCTGGATGTATGGTTTGAATATGGTGCTGTTCGGCTTTGTGTTTGGTCTGGTGGTGCTACCGGAGGTCAGCAATCTTTTATGAACCGTTCAAATAAAAATGTATCTTTTCCTACCACTTCTCCATCGCCTTTTCTCAAACCCTGAAGTTTCCTTTATCTTCTGTGAAGGTGATGATGGGTCTTCCATACGGGTCTATCCCCAGAAAGACTGTTCCCAGAAAGGAACAGGAGCATGCCATGGACTTATCTACCCTTCTTGATTTTGATGTGAGTAACTCAGCTCGTGATCGTGAGCCATCAAGGCCAAACTGACATCAAATTCCCTTACGTGAATATCCTTGCCATTTAATGCCTTCAGAATAAAATGTGTATACTCCAGGGGAATATAATCCCTAATTTTGTGAATCTGTGTTCCTAACAGGGTTACTGCAAGTATTCTATTCTGTTCTACGGTTACTATAATGATGAGAGCATTATTGGTCTGCTGAAGTTTAGACTTCCTCTCTCGTACCTGCTGGTGGGCGTTGGCATATTTGGCTACAGCCTGATGGTGGTCATTAGAATGTATGTATTCCTCAGTAAAATTTTAAAACATTATTTTATAGTGTCAAGTATGTTGTATTATTTTGACAATAGACGTATGGTACCAATCTAAAAATATAATGCCCATACTCATAATGGATATGATTTGCTCTCTACTCCACAGGATGGCTAGTAACTCTAGCGAGGGAGGAGACGGGGCGGAGGACGGTGAGTTTACCTTCAGCTGGAAGATGTTCACCAGCTGGGACTACCTGATAGGAAACCCAGAGACGGCTGACAACAAGTACGCTTCCATCACCACCAGCTTCAAGGTACCCCAGCTTCTCAGATTTGCCTTCTCCATTGCATTGTCCATGTGCACATAGGCCGTTGAAAAGCTGTTAATGCTGGTGCGAAAATGCTAATGGTAAAATCATGGCTTCTAAAAAGAACCTCAAGAACCCAATACCGAAATCTATCAATGTGATACAGATATTGAATAGAGCATCAGCCAACTGCATGTAGCTCTGTGTTCTCTAGGAGTCCATAGTGGATGAGCAGGAAAACCAGAAGGACGAGAACATCCACCTGAGGAGGTTCCTGAGAGTTCTAGCCAATTTTCTAATCCTGTGCGTTCTGGCTGGGAGTGGGTATCTCACCTACTTTGTGGTGAAGCGTTCCCAAGACTTTGCCAAAATGGACCAAGCCACACTCTCGTGGTATGAGAGGAATGAGGCAGGTTTAGTCCTACTTTTCACTTCGTAGCAGAGAAATCTATTGTTTATTCTGTAGGTTGACATTCCAACTAGGGCAGTTCCTTTCAAATGGTTTTGAGCCAGGAAGAAGCAATGAGCAATGTGAAAGAATAGTTTGTCCATCACTGCAGAAGATGCCTAGTGATTCCTCTTCATTTATCTTCTTACCTACATAAGGCTTTAGTATCATATTGACATCAGACTATCTTTTCCACCTAGCCCAGCTGCTGCATATATGGTAAAGTTATTGTAGTACAACAGGTCTTGTGTAATACGAAGGTGGTTTCAACTAAGATTACTGTAAACAAAGTGAATACTGTGTACCACGATGGCCTCAATTGAAAAATAAAATGGAATTTGAGAGCGCTACTTCCTCTTCTCAGGTGGACTTTGTGATGTCGTTGCTCGGCCTGGTGTGTCCTCCTCTGTTTGAGACTGTTGCTGAGTTGGAGGACTACCACCCTCGTGTTGGTCTCAAATGGCAACTGGGTCGAATCTTCGCCCTCTTCCTGGGAAACCTCTACACCTTCCTGTTTGCCTTGTTTGATGAAGTTAATGCCATGGTATGAGTTAGTAGACAGCATGTGTATGTGTGTATGTGTGTGTATGTGTGTTTTGTTGCTGTGTGTGCGTTCATGTGCAATGGATTCATGACTGCCTCTTATGACTGCGTCGATCCTGCAGTTAGAGGAAGAGAAGCAAATAAGAAACGCCACTATCTTGGCGTTGGAGGAGTACAATGCCAACTACACGGCCTTCTACCCTAACGCCACTGCCGTCCCCCCTCCTGATATCCACCCTGCCGATGTCAGCAGAGGACCCTGCTGGGAGACCACTGTGGGCATGGTGAGACTGAACTAAACCCGCACTTTAGTTCGGTTGAAATAATCACATTTCTATATTATGATTTGCATAATTATTGTTTATTGATTGCCATATTCGTTATTGCCGTGACATAATCATCTTAATCATGTTCCGAGAACTTCCGCGCTTCTGCTCCCCTTCTCATCCCCTGGTTAGTTGAATCAGTTTGTCAAACGTTCTCCTGTCTGTTCCGGTTTAGGCATTTATGAAGCTAACCATGTCAGACATCCAGGTGACATATCTGACCATCCTGATTGGGGACTTCTTGCGAGCTGTCATCGTTCGCTTCCTCAACTACTGCTGGTGCTGGGACCTGGAGGCGGGATTTGTGAGTGCTTTGGGGTCACATGGTTGTGGGCATGTGTGTGTCGTTTTAAAACAAACGCTGTACGTGTTTATTTTTGTAGTATGGTTTTAATAATGAACTACAACTCCTTGTAGCCATTACACATGTAAGTATGAGCAGTTTTGTGTCAGTGTACTTTGTACAGTACAATTTGTGTGCAACCAACCTGATCCTACACAGTGACATCTGGTGAGACACTTGATCCTGCGAGTTCAGAGACACAAGACACCGCCAGTAGAAGTTGATAACAGGGGAGTAGACAGTGAGGTGTAATAGAAGGTGTTTGATGAACTCTGTTGGCTAATTGTTTTGGTTGTGTGCTTTGGATCTAGCCTTCGTATGGAGAGTTTGACATCAGTGGCAATGTGCTTGGTATTATCTTCAACCAAGGCATGATTTGGTGAGTCATCACATCCACACACCCCCTCCTCTTCCTCTACTTTGTCTACATATCTCTCTGTGGGAAGGAGCTTGTCTAAATGTGAACCCATGTGTGTGTGTCCCATGCTGTGGGCGTCCAGGATGGGAGCTTTCTACGCCCCTGGTCTGGTGGGTCTGAACATCCTGCGTCTTCTCACCTCCATGTACTACCAGTGTTGGGCGGTGATGAGCACCAACGTTCCCCATGAGAGGGTCTTCAAGGCCTCCAAGTCCAACAACTTCTACATGGGCCTGCTTCTGCTCATCCTCTTCCTAAGCCTCCTGCCCGTGGTGTACGCCATCATGACACTGCCGCCATCGTTCGACTGCGGGCCCTTCAGGTACTAAGGCTTGACTGCCTTATCCCCTCATAGCGATTGATGCTAATACACGGATTTAACACTGACTGACTGCCATCTGTAACAGTGGCCGGCCCAACATGTACGGTGTGGTCATGGAGACCATCGAGAGGGACCTGCCTTCGTTCATAGGGAACATCTTCCTCTACGCGACCAACCCTGGAGTCATCATACCTGCTGTACTGCTCATGGTGTGAGTACTGAACACGTGGAGTGAAGTTGCTTTGATGACAAGAGTCAATTCCTAAGCCTTCAATGGTTGACGTTTCACTGAGCCAATCTGAATCGGTCATCTCTAGACAATAATGTCAACATCTATATGCAGTGAAGAACACTGTCTAGGTGAGCACCTAAGAACCATCAGTTGTACATATTTTAGAAATAGCGGAACACAACCTGCTTGTTTGCTCTTTTGACAGCTTGGGTATCTACTACCTGAATGCAGTTTCTAAAGGATACCAACAAGCCAACTTGGACCTTAAGAAGAAGATGCAGATGGTCATAATACCCTTCATTACATGATCTTTAACATCAACTAGTTTCATATTTAGCTTTTTCTGCTATGGAGAATAAACAAAAGTCATGCTAGGCCTGTCAAAATAAATAAAAAACGAATTATTATTATTAAATAGAATGTTTCTAGCCACATCGTTTCCTTTTTATACCTTCTGACAGTAATGGATTCTATGAGTGTATGTATGTTTATTTCTGTGCTTTCATATGTTTTCTTCATGCATGTGCTCCCGTCCTGTAGGCCAGGGATGAGGAGAAGAACCGCAGGAACAACAAGGACAGCACCAACCAGGTCATGAAAGACTTGGAGGACCTTTTACCCAACAAGTCTCTGATACCTCCACCTACTGAGACACAGCCACCTCCACCTGGTAGGATCTCTCTTTTACATACACACACAGACACACGTTTAAAATGTAAACCAGGCTTAACTATGTTTCTCTCAAACTTGCAATTTCAGACAACGTGAATGAGAAAAACAGAAAATCTTCAAAAGTTTCCGGACAACCAGGCACGGCAGCCAATGGGAAAGGGGTTAACCTGCAGAAGGAAGTTTCATTGGCTGCCCCCAACATGCGACCAGCTGTGACCCGCCCCCCAGGCCCAAGAGGGCCCCTCCCTGGAAATCCAAGAGGCCCGCCTGGTCCAGGACCGGGGCGGGGCAGGGGAAGAGGTGGACCTCCCCCAAGACAATAAAATAGGTGGAAACTGTTTGTAGACTCTGATCACTAGAGGTTAAGTGAAGGATGACTAAAGGCTATTTGGAAAATGGCAAAGACTGGTATACATAAGTCCAATGGGGCTCAATTGATCAATTGATCTTGCAGTTTTATAACTCCCGAGTCTAGACATAACAATATTAAACTCATACTGTTTGTAGGATTTAATGTATTAAGTCCTTAAAGAATTAGGGGGCGGGGGAGGGGGGAGTTACAGTAATAAAGTTTTTTATTTTCATGCTTTCTAAAGATGTTCACTATTTTCCAGACAGTGTTTACATAAATCTGATATATAAAAAAATTAAAAAAATCTTCGACCATTCGTTCAGCAACATTCCATCAGACAGTTAACCTTTTAAAGACTGGATAGCTTTAGTCCAAAAAACACACAAAAACAGCCTCCAAACATTTCCATGGCGATTCAGAAAGCAATTTTATGTCTCAGACGATTATTTGTGTAGTTATGATATACATGTATATAAAGTATTTTAGTATTTTCTTATAAAAAAGTATATAATATTAAAATGTTCCTAACAAACTTTTAATCATAGTAAATGATATCAAGCAGTTATTTGGATAACAGGGAAAGCTGACAGGAATATAAACAAACTCGCATAGAATATAAAAAATACACACATTTACTAGACTGTCCATACTAGTTCCCAGTTATTATAAAACACTCCATTACAGAATATAGATTATTTTAACTTTGCCATACATTTCATATAACAGGACCAATGTCGAAATGGCAATGTAAAGGACAATTGAATTTAAAGTCCTGAAAGGTTACGATGATTTTGTAGGCTAAATTATGGAGTAAGTCAGACAGTTGAAGATAGCTTTCTCACAGAGCTCTTAGGAGTTCTTTTGGGAGATTTTGATTGTTACAGCCTTAATCTCTGTGTATTCTTGTAGAGCATACTCTCCCCTGAAACACAGATGTGGTACAGTACACATACTTACTTACACTTAGTTATAGTACAGGTTTGAATGTTTTACGGTTCTTGTAATTGTGTATGTGTGATCCTACTTTTTTGGTTGTATGTTATATAAAATGAGTAAGCACTCACAGTTCTCTACCATTGCCGGACATCTTGAATCCCCCGAATGGACATTGACAGCTCATGGCATTGTAACAGTTCACCCTGGAATACAAACGAAAGGGGAAATCAATTATAACCTTAATAAAATTATCAGTTGGTACGTGCTCCATTTCTTTATTTTATCAACGGATGTCAACCATGCACTTTTATTTTCAGCATTACTCGAATAAAAGCAACAAATCCTTGCACTGTCCTCCTTCGCCATTTAAATGACACTGTCTCCTACCAGACCGTGCCAGCCTGCAGGGCAGAGGATACGGTGAGGGCCTTGTCAATGTTGTTGGTGAAAACCCCGGCGGCAAGCCCATAGTGTGTGGCGTTAGCCCTCTGAGTCACTTCCTGGACACTACGGAAACACAGGATTTGCTGCACTGGTCCAAAGATCTGCCAGGGAGAGGAGCGAGGAACAATTACCATGTTGGCGATTTCAGTTTTTATCAGTGTGCTGCATTTGAAAGACAGACTATTTGCGTATCTGTGTGCTTACAGTGTGTTCGATGACTATGTCAGTACAGTGCGTACCTCCTCGGTAGCAATGCGCATGTCGTCGGTAACGTTGGAGAAGACGGTGGGTTGGATGAATAGCCCCTCGTGGCCCCAGGCAGCCCCTCCACATTCCAGGGTGGCCCCTTCCCGCTTACCACTCTCAATCAGCTCCAGGATCTTATCAAACTGCTTCTGGTCAATCTGTCCAAAGGCAGACAGGCAGGCTCTCGCGTGTACATCGTGTATTGCTTGTGTAATCATTATGCAACCATTGGAATTTTGGAACCACGGGGATGGAGAGTTAGCTAGTCCGTCTTGTTTTGGATTATAAATGAACGGTTCATAGAGAACAGTATCTCTTATTGAATGTCCTCCTCGTCATGCAGTTTACCTGAGGCCCCTGGTCCACTTCTGGCACCAGTGGGTTTCCCAGCACCTTGGAGCGGGCTTTCTCCGCACTCAGGCGGACAAACTCTGTGTAGATGGGCTCCTCCACAAAGACCCGGGAGCCAGCCAGACAGCACTGGCCCTGGTTGAAGAACAGACCACTGTGGGCCTGCTCCACAGCGTAGTCCACTATGAAGCAAACTCTAAACAAGTCAATATGGTATAGTGGTGGATAAACACACATTTGTTTGCAGGTTGACGAACTGACATGGCTTTTTTAAACAATGTCACGAGTATACATCTACAAAATGTAAATGAACGCATGTTTGTGATGTCAACTCGCTCAGTACCTACAGTCACAGTCAGCAAAGACAATAATGGGGTTCTTGCCACCCAGCTCCAGAGTGACCCGTTTCAGGTTGGTCCCACCCGCAGCCTTCTGAATGAGTTTCCCAACCTGGCAACCCCAGGCAGAGGACACAGTCACTATCGCAACAGAACAAAATTTGCAAGAATTGCACGTGGACTTAGTCTAATCATGATTCTGAGCCTGGTAGCTAAACATTGCAAGAGCTGAGTAGGATTGTGGAATATTACAGGCAGGAAGACTTACTGCTGTTGATCCTGTGAATGCTATTTTGTCCACGTCCATGTGGTGAGCGATGGCACTGCCGGCTGTCGGACCATAACCAGGCACTACATTTACCACACCTGGAGGGAAACCAGCCTGGCCACAGAAAAAGATGGAGAGGAATACTATCAACATTTAAGGGACCAAGAATTACAACGGTGGCTTATATTAAGGGATACGTGAAGTGTGCAATAAATGTAAAATTTTGAATATGTGGTGGTGTGGGGTGTGTGTGTGTGTGTGTGTGTGTGTGTGTGTGTGTGTGTGTGTGTGTGTGTGTGTGTGTGTGTGCGTATGCGTGTGTGCGTGTGTGTGTGTGTGTGTGTGTGTGTGTGTGTGTGTGTGTGTGCGTATGTGTGTGTGTACCTCTTTGATAAGTGCCGCCATGTGGAGGGCAGTGAGTGGTGTCTGCTCTGCTGGTTTGATGACTACAGTATTTCCACAGCACAGAGCTGGAGCAATCTTCCATGCAAACATCATCACCGGGAAATTCCACTGCAGGGTGGAAGTCAGTTGTGCCTTATTTTCCTGTATTTCATTTCTAATAATCATGGTTTAGTACTTACTTTAACCCCACCCACCAACATGGTAGATTCTATTTAACTTACAGGAATTATCTGTCCACACACTCCAATGGGCTCGTGTTTCGTATAGGTAAAATAATCTCCGTCTAAAAATAGCAAAATATAGTAGATGGTATTGATGTGATTTATTGCCTATGATTATATCATGATGATACAAAAGCTTGTAAAATAACACTTTGTGCATGTGTGTGTGGAAAGACTTACCCACAGGGATAGTTTTTCCATGGTTCTTGTCAGCCCACCCTGCGTAGTATCGCAGGGTTTTGATCGTGGCCTGAAGATCTACAAAGTAAGCCATGAGGAATATCTTCCCAGAGTCCAGTGATTCCAATGTCTGTGAATGCAAAGATTCAATTACTGATAATAATAATCCACAACAACACTGAATTACATTAAATTATATATAATCTATTCTAAAATTAAAACTTCATCGATAGCAGACAAAATGGCCTATTCATGCAAGACTGTTTTGGATTTTCTAACCGCCAGTTGGAGTATGTCTCTCTCCACCAGATCTGCCAGTCTGTTAAGCAGTGCGCCACGGAGCGAGGCGTCCATGCGTCGCCACGGAGAGTCCAGCTGGAAGGCGGCCCTTGCACTCCTTACTGCCCTGTCCACGTCTTCCTGTAGGACATGACAGTAAAAGTAACTCACACACGCTCCCACTCAAGTGCACACACACACACACACACACACACACATACACGCAGACACGCAGACACGCACACACACACACACACACACACACACACACACACACACACACACACACACACAAACACACACAGAGGTGGTCTGATAGTGTTCCGTATCCTCACCGCATCCCCCTCCTCCACCTCACAGAGCAGGGCCCCATTAGCAGGGTTGTGAACTGGAATCTTTCTCCCACTGCAGGAATCTTGCCACTCGTTGTTGATAAATATCTGGGACAGACGAAGAGATACAAAATTTTAAATAGGAAAAATGTGTGATTTATGTTTGAAACTTCCAGTTTCTTAAGCTACATCTCAATTCCAATAGATACACCTGGTTTTGTCTTGATTTTGGATGTAGCTCAAGCTAAACATATGTCCGCTTACCTTGGTGTACTGAACCTGGAGACCTGGGATGGGCATGGGTAGTGCTTGTTTAACAGTCCCACCTGCCTGCTCTGAGCCGTGGTTCTGGACCTGGTGGTTCTGGACCTGGTGGTTGTCTGAATGCTGTTTTGGATGGCCATTACCAGGCTGGGAGCTCACATTAACCTGTTTCCCCTCTGGAACAAAAGCCGTCATTGGACACATGATAAGTGTACAAGTGTACGAATGCAGTCTGGTTGGACTTTCCTTTACAATTAATATTCCAATTGCATCAGAGTAGATTTGCTCTTTGGTTTGGTCACACCATGTACTGCCATCCAAGGAGTACTCCCAAATGAGATACTGGCATTGTACACAGCCTAACACCAAGAAGTCAAAGGTTACAACTGGCACCTTAAAGTCGAGTCTAGGAGAACTGGCCGGGCTCCCGAAACCTGAAAGAACCTCATTAGGAAACTGTGGCCGGGTGATCGGAGGACAGCAGAACAACGGGAAGTAATCCTCCTAATAAATTGCCTGCACAAAAATCATGTGTCCATTGCACCTTCTATCGATTTACAGTATGTTATATCTAGAATCCTTTGGGTGTTACGGCCTTTTGTAATCTTTCAGAAGGTATCATGCATTATAAACTTAATTTTCTAAATATTATTTTATAAAACCCATGTTAAAGTAAAATTAAGGTAAGTTTCAACCACATGAAAAATGTGGAATACTTTAAATAAACACACTGTGTTTAAATTCTATTTCGATAATTGTATGTATTTCTTAGCCTGGTTACGATAAAGACCATTTAAACAGAAAAACTTCACAAGAAAGTGCTGACATTATATTATAAATAATGCAGGTCTAGGATTATATGTGTTGTACATAATAATCCTAACGTTTACAACTGATAACAACATGATTTAATTTTGTACAAGAATACCACTATAATTCTAGGTTTCACCAAGTGTAATTTAGATTAAATAACAAAAGTAGTCAGCACAATATATAGGAAATCAGGGAATCATACAAAAATCAGTAATAAGACAATAGCCTATAATCCTTTTCGTGAAAGGCTGACTAATAAAGTTTGAGGACAATGTTTTGGATAAAGACTTTCCGAACAGATCACTTTGTGATGTTGCCTTATGTGACATATTTGGCATTATTTTTAAACAGCACAATATCTAGTACGTTTTTACAGGCAAGAGCAAAACGGGAATGATTGGACACATAAAATCCTACCTGAGCAAGAAGATGCACCAGCAGTTTGACCGTTCTCTACTCCTGTGACAGGCATGACTGCAGCTCTTCTTGCGTCCCCCCTCTCTCTTCTCTGCTCCTCTACTGTAGCCTAAGCCTCCTATCAGATCTGAAAATGGAAGGGGTCCTTTTATAGAAGGACAAACAACCTCCTTCTTTTACAGTTTAACGCAATGATAAAAAGTCCTATAGCCAACTGTGTTCGTGGGATGAGCGCAAAACCTGACGCACGCCTCAAGGGCCAGCATGAGCTAATCAGCGTGCAAACAGAACCAATCCATATTGCCTCACTTGGCCTCGAGGCAGGCGCGCACACCACTCAACTTCCGTCACCATGAAATTCAGATTGTAATTTTTGACATAACGACCAGTCGGCCACTTTTCGTTTTATCCTCGCCACCTCTCCATTTATACAACCCACTTATTTCTGCCGAAAGGAACATTTTGGATGGGATGTTTTTTTTTCCACTGTGGCTGTTTTGTTTGGTAGGCCATATTATTTTCCTTATAATTGGGAAGATGTTAGATTTGATAAGGGACCTCCTGCTGCTGTGCTGTCTCCCGAGAACAAAACGATCGCATAGCTGTGTCTGCTTCGTCAGTATTTTTGATCTTGCCAGTCTGGAATAAACGCAAAGCCCTTTGACAATTACCACATGGCTGGGACAACATAACCTCGCTTATTAACCCTCGTTAAACAATGAAAAGATGCGTTTTCAGAATGTTGAATGAAAACAGGGCTGTCCCATCCCAATAATATAGTCAGTGACCAAGAACACAGAGAAAATGGCCACAATACTATTCTACCTTCAATAAAGGCGATGATTCACTTAGGATTATAAAAATGTTTTTATTACAAAATGATGCAAAGAAAGATTGATAACGTTTAATGCAATTTCCACATGTACACTCAAATATAAATATACTCTCCTGAAACCACTAAAGCCCCTCAGTAACTATGGCTTCGCTACTTGTGTATAGTTAAATCCACATACAAGAAACGACAGTCAGACAACTGGCATTTAAAGGCTAATACATTTGATAGCAATAGAAAAAGGAAATTAGATTTCTGTGTAGTTGAGTTTCTTCGTCATACTTGAAAGTGTGCACGTTAGTTTTTGTGAGAGTGGGTAGGCCTTTGTGATATGTTCCTCAGTGTTCCTTGGTGTCTCCACAGAATATAGTTAACATGTGTGTTGGCATATGTACAGTTTGTTGCGTAATACTCCAATGTGTTTCTCAATGTGTTTATGTGTGTCTGATGTGTACAGTATATGTCTATGTGTATGCGTGTGTGTTGAAAGCCAAGTCTTTAGCTTCTTGGTGGTGTCTCCACAGAGTCTGGCCCATGGTGCGTGTCTCATGGGCTCCGTGACACACTGGGCCCTGCTGGCAGCACTAATGACAGTGCGCCGCTGCCGGACCGCACTGGCCAAGACTGGGACTGGGCCCGCTGGGTCAAAGGAGGTGTTGCTCGTCTGACAGGACTGGGTGTCCCACATCTGAGCCTGAGCTTAAATGACGGCCCATTGAAAAAAAGAATGATGTAAAGAGGGAGAGTAGGGCGAGAGAGGGGATAGAAGTGGGAAGTATAATGATGTACACAGAGCCTATAGGACAGGAAATGTTTATTTATCTTATTATTTGATAGTTGCAAGTGACTAACTATAAGGCTGGGGAGTTGGAAAATATGTGTAGAATTGTACAGCTTTATTAGACAATTTTGTGAAGAAATAAAATGTTTGAATTGTAAACACATGCCACCATTCTTGTTTAGAATACTTTAAAGAACATATTGGGGATCTGGGAGTTTGTACATGTCCCTAAAATGTGTCAGAGTTTTTGTTTCCTTTGTTCTATAGGTATACCAGAAAGTATCAAAAGTATCAATTTCTGGTGCATATCCCTGATACATTACTATTGCATGTTACATATTCTTCCACCAAAATTGAAAAGAGTTGAGACAAGACAAAATCTAGATAATTAATAGGTGGCAAAATACACAACATTTGATTAAATGTTTTATCCGTTTAAATGTATTTGTTTTCTTTATACACTGCAACATAAAGCTTAAAAGTGCAATTCATGACTAACCTGTCAATTAATTTTTAAACTGTTCACACATTTTGAGAGTTCCTAATTTCTACTTTGTAACAAGGCAACACCGCTAAGGATTAGGCAATGCAATTTAATGCTTCCCACATTTCACTCAAATGCACTAAATACATTTTTTATGTCTCTAAGCCCCAAATACATTTCTGGCATATTTACTTTTTATTTAGCAGGTCCAAATTTTCTTGATGTATGTGACAGACAGCAACATGGTCATGCCTACTTTGAATACATTGTTGAGAGAAGACATGAATTGGTACATCCTAAGTGTACAAAGGCTTCAGTCCGCTTTGGAGGAAAACACCAGTATTACAAGGAGTTACAAGACTAAAAGATTCACTTATGTAAATAGGCATACATATAGTTCTACTGGCACTTCTTCAGCAATGTCTGCTGTTTTTGAACTAACTATTAATTAGTTGGTAAAGTAAAGTGGAAAAGTGAACTGAAGTTATTTAGTTATCAAGTTGAAAAAAATCATTATTTTATTATATATTGATCATCAGTATCAGAGAAAATTCATACATCAAAAATGACAGATTCCTCCTGATATTTCCATGCTCAAAACAGAGCTTCAACCACAAAACCAACTGATCCAGGGCTCCATCTTGTGACTACTAACAGGACTGCAGCCTCTATTCAACCTTCAATTCCTCAACAAATAACACACCATTACATTGGGTCTAGGGTTTCACTGGCTGTAGGGTTTGATCCACAAAGTGACTCAACACATCCAGTTGCAAATTTAATTATGACCAATCATATGTTGTCAAAAGTAGTCACGAAAATATGTTAAAATGTATATTGCAATCTAATAAGACCAACTGACAAAACCAAATGCTTTGTGTAAATAATAGGGCATTGACATCGGCAACAAATGCTAACCCCTTTAGCATGAAATGTCAGTCAACAACCGTGTTTTTAATTGGATTTAGACGTCTTTGCCTATAGTCTATCAAAATGCCCCAAAACTAAGTCCGTGAAAACTAATTAATTTAAGCCTAAAGTCTATACTAGAATAAGATAGTAAAACGATTACAGTCTGTGCGCATGACAGCCGTTGCGGTCGCAACTTTACCTTGGTAATATGTCCCTACTTTGTGGCCAAACCTCTCGCGATGTTAATGAAGCATTTTATGCCCGAAGCAGCTCGCTTTGCTGGGGGTCCAACTAAACTCATTAGAGCTGGTGTGCTCTGCTGTGCTGTCCTTCTCTCTCCAGCATCTTTCAGAGCAACTATATTTTTGTCTCTGTCAACTTCCAAGACTGCACACGGTGAGTGGCTTCATATTTGTTTTTTCCATTGTAGTTTAAGTGTACGTCTGTTAATGGATCTAACTTTCTTAATGTATGTATTTAAAAATATATACATATTATAGTAGACTGGTAATTTCGGCAATTCATAGAATTTTGTAAACAAGCCTTGCTTTTACAATATTGTAACATTGTTGAGATTTAATAAATCAAATCAATGTTTATTCAAATTTAGTCCATTTATTATTTGAATGGGACACATTTTGACATGTGACCTGTTTATCTTTGTCTCATCCTAGAAGCTCTGTGTGTGTACTTGTGCTGGTTTGTTTGTCCTGGCTGGGGCGCTCTCTGTCAATAGTATCCACTATGAGGATGCCTTTTGGGGTTTTTCCTTTGAAGGACGGCCACTGTATGTCCGTTTCCAGTGTCACTGTAGCTCTATGTGCCCTTACCTTGTTCCTGGTGGTCCTCCGTGTTCGCAAGAACCACCCCCACTCCCAGCATCAAGCCCACCCCAAAACCATGCTTCCTCCTGGGCCCACGCCTTGGCCCATGGTGGGCAATCTGCTGCAGATGGGTGATCAGATCCACTTGTCTCTGACTCGACTGCAGCTCCAGTACGGGGACGTCTTTCAGATGCGCCTGGGCTCCCTGACCGTGGTGGTTCTGAGCGGCTACGCCACCATCAAACAGGCGCTGGTACGGCAGGGCGAAGCCTTCGCAGGCCGGCCGGACCTCTTCACTTTTTCCGCCGTGGCCAACGGCACCAGCATGACGTTCAGCGAGAAGTACGGCCCCGCTTGGACCCTCCACAAGAAGCTGTGTAAGACCGCCCTGCGCACCATCTCCCAGGCTCAGGCCAAGGGCTCGGACGCCACCTGTCTGCTGGAGGAGCATGTGTGTGCCGAGGCGGCGGGCATGGTGGAGGTCCTGTGGGAGAGGGCGTCTGAGGCCTCCGGCTCCCAGCAGGATACCGGTCTAGACCCCGTCATTCCCCTGGTGACCTCCGTGGCCAATGTGGTGTGTGCCCTGTGCTTTGGCAAGAGGTACGACTACAATGACAAGGATTTCCTCACCATCGTCCACATCAACAATGAGGTGCTCCGCATCTTCGCCGCCGGCAACCTGGCCGACTTTTTTCCGGTGTTCAGGTACCTGCCGAGCCCGTCACTGAGGAAGATGGTCCAGCACATCCGACGCATGAACGGCTTTATGGAGCGTAACATTGAGGAGCACCTCCATACGTTTGACAAGGTAAGACAGGCACACGCAACTTCACCTGGACATTACCCTCCAGAAATGGATGCAGAGAAAAATAGAGTTAAAGCATTGAGAATGAACTGCATTGATTATTTATCCTGTTAACTCATAGAGGCCTTCTTTCATGATGACATGTCTTTCTGCATGGTGCATGTAGACAGATGAGGAATAGATTAAAAAAATTATATTATACTGAACAGGCTTCCTGTTACTTTAATCATAGTCTTACTTTAACGCAAAGTACGTGCAGCTGTATGCATCTGAAAATCTGACATTGCAACAATGCAGACAAGATACCTCATCATTCTGACAATGTCAGTTATAATTCATTGTAGCATTACATTCATTTATGTAAGCTACTGCCTCTGATGCCGAGCCAAATATAGAAAATAAGTTGCCTGGAAACCCGGGCCAGACCTGGTTTATATCTGCCGAGCGGGGCTAAAGTGGATCATTGTTCTTGCGCAGAGAGGCTAAAATTTTCGCACGCACTCTTTAATTAGAAATTAGCAATCGGGTGGAAGACACGTGCACATGTCTTCTGGAAGATGGTAGGTGTTTTCTATCCATTTCAAATGTGATAGAGAAAGCTGTCGAAAAAAAACCAGTCACAACCCTTGTTCTTATACCCAAAGTTCTACTTCAAAAATCTATAACTGGTGTTTGGCAACAAAGTGCTAATGGAACGACTCAAATGTGTGTGTGCGTTGGTGTGTTCCAGGACTGTCTCCGAGACATCACTGATGCTCTGATTGCGCTGTGTGAGGACAGAAAGGAGGAGGAAGACTCTGCCATGCTGACCAACTCCCAGATCATACACACGGTCATAGACATCTTTGGAGCAGGTAAAGCACACTGTGCACACACAAAAACAGCTGTTAGGATACGAGAGGCACGCTGCACATACACACACACCCACACAGCTGTTAAGAAAAAACAAACTGATGTTTTGGCTGTTGATTTCAGGTTTTGATACTATCATCGCTGGTCTGCAATGGAGCCTGTTGTACCTCATCAAGTTTCCGATTATCCAGGCCAAGATACACCAGGAAATAGGTAATGATGGATGGATTTGCTTTGTAACCTTTGGTCAATTTGCCTGGATCCATTTACCTGTCGGAAAAAGGAAACATTCAAAGAAGATTATTTTCTGAAGCCCCAGACTTTTGGCATCTATAAGAATTACTCTTCCCCTGTGTTTGTTCATTTTAAGGAGAAGCCTTATCTATGTAACCCCTGTCATGGAAATTTTCCCTCTTTCACAGAGAATAACCATTTACACAAAGAAATGGAAACAGGCAATGATCAAGTACAATTTTATTAAAGAGTACAGAAGTGTATGTCTGTACACAGAGAAATTACTACAGTCAGTTCAGTCACTTGGAAGTTCTAATTAGTTGACATGGTTGACACGATTGTCTTGGTCTTAAACTAAACAAATCATCCTACTGGTCAAGAGGGAACACGTGTTAACTCCCAGTATCAAAAAGGACATGAACACACATCCGCATGTTACGGATAAGACACAATCCTAGATTCCAGTGTCTCAGAAAGACACATACAATCTCTTTGGTGACCTGACGTAGGCACGCGCTATCTATTTGGTGACCTGACGTTCACCCTGACCCTTACCCCACATTCGACCAACGGCTTAGGCTTGAATATCCATGAGCATGCTCAAATGTGTCCTTACACCCCAAGCAAGAGAGGGGAAGCTAGTTTAAAGGAGATGATGTAACAGAACAGTTGGCGCAAAACAATCTGCTATCTTCAGACAATAACACTCCCTCCGCCCCTATTACTGTTCTGAATTGGCTTCATCTTCACAAATCCAGAGTCAGCCAAAATCCAATTAAAAAATTGCTCACGCTGAGTTACTTTTGAAGCAAACTGAGAGAACTGGTGCAGTTTGTTGTGAGGCACGCCGCCTTTTCACACGGAATATGACCGAGAAATGGAGAGAGGGAGGGCAAAGAGAGACGGACCAAGGAGGGGGAGAGTCCGGTTGGAGAACTGATCCAGGCAGAAACAAAAGGAGTCACACGCAACCCTACTAGTAACACGCATAGTGTACCAGTCGCTATTTGTACACATCTCTACCATTTGAAAATGTGAAGTTTTCTTACTTTTGCCTGAAATATCTATATATCTATGTGTATTTGTGTGGGTGTGTGTGTTTGTTTCAGATGAACACATCGACCCAGTCAGGCGGCCCCTGTTTGCAGACAAGGCTAAGATGCCTTTCACTGAGGCCTTCATATATGAGGTGTTTCGCCATGCATCTTACGTCCCCTTCACCATACCACACTGGTGAGGCTTTTATACAAGCACATGCTAGAGGAAAATATGCATAACTTCATTGAGTGCCTTTGCTTGACTAATGACAGGTGTTTTTCTCAAAGCTTATCTTTATTGCTCTCTCTTAGCACAACGGTCGACGTCACGCTCAACAGTTACTTCATACCTAAAGACACCTGCATCTTCATCAACCAGTATCAAGTTAATCATGACATGTAAGCATAGCTGGGTGCATGTTTGCTGTATGTGAGTGTATACATTTGACTCCCATTGCATTTGTAAGTCAAATTGTGCAAAGGCGCTGTTGAAGTTAGTTCCTGTCTCTTCACACCAGTGACCTGTGGGGTGACCCGGATGCATTCCGACCAGAGCGCTTCCTCGATGGAGCCGGGCATCTCAACAAGGACCTGACGGAGAAGGTGATGATCTTCGGAATGGGGAAAAGGCGTTGCCTAGGTGACGGCTTTGCCAAGCTGGAGATGTTTGTGTTTCTGACTACGCTGCTCCATGGCCTGCAGATCCAGAACGTGCTGGGACAAGAACTGGACCTCAGCACTGACTTTGGCCTCACCATGAAGCCCCGACCCTACCGTATCAGGATCACCTCGAGGGCCTAGACTTTGACGACAACTATTGTACTCCAACCACATCCCAATGAAATGAAAAACTGAAAACTCCCAATGAAAACTGCTGCACTGCTGGCAACATTTTTGCTTCAGTCATTGTAAGAGGCCACAGAAGCCTGTGGCACTTGGACACCAAAACATGTTTAGTCACAATGCTAACTCAAGTGAACCTTACAGGAACCGAACAACCTAGACCTCATATTATACAAATTGCACGTTTTATTGTACTTGACTTGCAAGTCCTGTCTTTAAAGTACTGTTGAGTTAAGTTGATAGTGTGCGATTGTAAAAAGCCATAACCAACAGTTTCTCCAAAACATCAACTCATTCATAATCAAATTAAGGTTCATACACAGTGTAATTAGTATATAGAAGCTAAAGAGGTTTATTTCTTATTAAAATGTTTAAACTTAAATATAGAATGACTAAGTGTTCAAAAAAGACTACAGTACTTGGGAGACTGAACAGTGTTCAAAGGTCAGATGCAGTGTTAATTTTGACTGTTGGCTGATTTAATCCACTTCTTGAATGTAGAAATTGCTTATAAATGTCCCACATTAAAAGTCTTATTTTCGGTTATTAGTTCCAGCTTAACTGAGAGGGAGGGAGTGAGAGAGCTGTAAGAGATAAACAATCAGAGCCTGGGGCTTCCGTGAGCGTTCATCCAGGGTTCATACATCCCTATTCAATTGCTCCCACATTTCTCTTTACCCCTTCTTACTCTTCAATTTGTTCTTTTTCCTCTTCTACTGCTCGTTTGCCTTTTTGTCTGCAGCTTCAGGGCTAGATAGCTTACAATGTTAGATAACAGGGCCCCTCAGACAAATTAAGATTAGACACAGTCCCTGGATGGCACTAGGCCTCTTCTTCTAAGGTAAAGGGAACAATTCAATCTAAGGCTACAGTAACATAGCTGTGAAATCGTCCATCCCAACTGTCTAATATCCACTGAGAACAAGGCATAAAGGTGGGTGTTAGCGAAAGTAGAATATAGCGGAAACAGCATATTTGCCTGAAAAGTAGGCTAAGGATTGTCGACCTTTTTTTACTTTCAGCACTGCAAGCATGGGACCTGCCTCAAGAACACTTGTACTGGGCTAACTGATCAGCTCATCTTTGACGCTAACAGTAGCCATACAGTTTTGTTCTAATCTAACACTTAAAGCTTACTGTATTAGAATATATGTGTTTGTTTGTTTTTAACTTTGAAAATAAAATGTATGAAATGTTACATTTTGTGGTCATGTATCATTTCTTGCCTAATTCGTCAATAGGCCTATAGTTTTACATTTTATGATCTTATATTTTTAGTCTGCTCATTTAATGTACATTAAACTAGCTAATCAACTAATAGGCAAAAAATATTTGAACAAAAAGTGTATTAATTACATACGATCATATAGTTTTTCACGTATAAAACCTTGCGTGTGTGTGTTGACATTGTGAGTGTTGGACGATGTGTGTGTGTGAGGCGATAATTAGCAAAGTAGCCTCTGTGGACAATGCACTGCTCTCCCCCCTGTCTTTCTCTGTCCATCCTCTATGCACTGCTCTCCCCCCTGTTTTTCTCTGTCCATCCTCTATGCACTGCTCTCCCCCCCTGTCTTTCTCTGTACATCCTCCATGCCCTGCTCTCTCTTTTGTCCGTCACTTATTTCTAGTCCACAAATCTCATAGTATGGTTTAAACTATGGGGTTATTAAAGAATAACAAATCAGTGGGAGCATGTATGGTACAAGGCCTGATCTTCTGCTTGCAATAACTGTATCAGATGGCACGCAAAATAGGAAGTCAGCGTCTGATGTGGCGTAACGAAACACTGGGGAAACCACACAGTACAGCATAGATTAGAAATGCTGAGCAATAAGGAATTAATGCATGAAAACAAAAGAGATCTACTTATTGAAACTGGTACTGGTCCATTGTATTTTCCATACAATAATGCCGGTCCAGCTCCTTTGCTGATTTGTAATTGTTGTGCATGAGGTCATACTGTAGACAAAAACTAGTTCTTAACCTAATCCAAAATGTAAAAATCTTGAACCGCCACCGTCCATCAAACTATAAAGGGTGACAGAGAAAAGTTAAAGGAAATGAAGAACGGAATTTTTTTTTGCTATTTGGATGCATTAGTTGGCCATTAAGAGGTCATATTTTTGGTAACGCACATCATTTAACTTATTTTAAGTTGGTGAAGGCTAGTAAAGGCTGTTTATTGCAACAGTGTAACAGAGAGATTTCAAGAAGGCTGCTCGGTGTAGAGGCCACCTAGCGACAAATCATATCGACGCATTTATATCAGGCCCAACATTTTCCTACTTGTCCGTCTTCCATATAACACAGCATTTATTGAAAATGGTTTTGCTAATGCCACTTTGCATTTCCTACAGATCCCAGACACTAACAGCAAACTCAAACCAACCAAACGCACCCAGGGAACCCAACTCTTACATCCAACCCACTGTTCCCCAGAATCCTGGCACCCTTTTACCTCCCCCTTCCTGTTGCCTGCCCCAAGCCCTCTAATTTTAGTATGGCTCCCCGTCGTCCTCAAAACCAACAGAACAGGGACTCTGCGTGTCGGAGGGTGACCCCCTCTGTTCCCTGCTATGGGATCTGACTGCGTGACAGAGGGAAGCCTGGGAAGGCTTCTACCTACGGGGCCAGCCCTAATGACATATGCTTAATGTAGCCCGCTGAAGGGGCTTTCTACATAACTGGAAGCACAAACTAGCCAAGTGACTTCCTAATTGCCCCTGGGGTCCTCCGGGGCCCCGTGGGCCTCATTCTGCCAGGCCAGGACGGAGGTTCCCATTAGAGACCTGCACGCGATGCCCCTACGGACCCTCTGGCTCCCTGCTACCCTACCGCCCTGGAGCTACCGGGCATGGCAGATTGGACGGGAACAGACACCCCACGTAAACACACACACACACACACACACACACACACACACACACACACACACACACACACACACACACACACACACACACACTCACACACACTCTGCACAACAATACATCACAATACCCTTCTGTTTCTTGTTTGATATTTTGTACTAAAGTACAGTCTGTTGCTTGACTGATAGTGCTGAGTGGGTAACAGCCAGGAGGCCAGCCTGGAGTGGAGCCTATGCAGACAGGCACCCCGGCTAACACACCCCTACAAGTTCAACCAGGTCAAACCTCATCCTCCTCCACTGTCTGACCGGATCGCAGCTTCAGGATCACCTGTTAGAATCGGGACAAAACAGCAGAGCGAAGAGAAGTGGATGGTGAAATAGTTCTTTTCTGGATGTCCTATCAAAGTGTAATATTTCTCCCCATGAAGATCATTACTAATCAGTAATAATTCAATATTACATTAAAGAGATGAATATAGCCTGCATGGTTTGGTGGTTAATTTGGGGGGTGCAGTGTTCTGTGGCACTACCTCTTTAAGCTGGGCTATCTCTTTGCTCTCCACGTTCCTCTGCGCATTATTGGTGATGGCCTTCACTCGGGTGGCATAGCTGGGGGTTAAAACGCACCTCTAAGTCTCTGTGTATTTCAAACTGAAACACGAATGTAAGGCTGCTGGCAACGAGTAGCCACACTAGACATTTAATTCGGGGGTGGGGGGACACGGGATGGCATGCTGGTTCTAGGTTTCTCTCACATCAGGGAGGTGAGCGTCTCGTCCAGGTTGCATTCAGAGGGGGAGACGTTGACGATCATGAGGGTCTTGGCGTTCCCCCCCAGGGAGTCCTGCATGATCTGTGTGAGCTTGCTGTTCCTGTAGGGGACGTGGGGCAGCTCCGAGGACAGGGCCGAGATCACGTCGCCCAGGGCACTCAGGGACTTGTTGATGGAGTTGGCCTCCTGCAGGGCAGAGGATGGGGGTGTTTAGTGGGTGGTGTAAAGGAGCAGAGATGAAGGAAAGAAGTGCAAATGGGTGAGTGGGAAATCTTGAGCTGTAGGCCACGTGTTGCAATGTTGCTCAACCACAGGCGCAACACAGACAATTCCGGATAACAATCTGCAGAATCACGTCAAAGACGCAACGCATGATTCACGTGCATTTGTTTTGTAGGGGTGAACTGACAACCTTGAGCTGGTGGTCCTTGGCGCCGGTCTTGGCAGCTCTCTCACTGCCGGCCAGGTCCACCAGACTCAGCTTCCCAAAGCTCACGCTCCCATTGGTCAGATTCCTGCTCTCCACCACGATGCCGACGATCAGGTGAGAGCGAGAGCTCTCCATATTCATCTCTATGGAGACAGACATCCCATCATAAGACAAACAGGAGACGCAGAGGCAGACATCATGTCGAAAGATAAAGAAGGCATTGACACTGACGGAACATCGAAAGACAAACAGTAAACATAGAATAGTGGTGTATTACTCAAACAGTCTTCATTTACCTCAGTCACATAAGACCGATCTCGGCCCTACAACATATTCTGCTGGCCAACAGTAATATTACGGATACACTTTGTACCTCCTTTTTTATGGGGATGCCCTGTTCTAGCAGCTGTCCCGCTTTTCATGCTGCTTGGTCATGATGGGCCTACCTAGAGTTCCCCTCACACTGACTGGGGTTGAAACAATCAGTCCAGACCGTTAAACAGGGCCCGTTTGAAGGGCCGACATTCAGTTAGCGTACTGGTGGCCGAGATGTGTCGGTTGGCAACCGCCTGCTGGAACAGTGCAAACAGCTCCTGGGCACTGGAGGCCTCCTTTGTCTCCGCTCCCTGGGCAAACACAAGCCCCTTTCTGTTCCTCTTGATCTCCACCCGCCGGCTCCCCTGGGCCTCGCCACCGCTCACAAAGAGGTCCTGGAGGCGGTCGCTGTACAACTCCAGCATGTAGGCTGAGACCTGGGTGGCACGAAAAGAAGAGGGGAGGGGGGAGAGGGGGCGGGCAATGGGTCGAGCGAGGTGAGATGATGTAGATCAAGGGAGTGTTGTTATACAGTTCTGACACCTGTAACAGGAAAGGGTTCACCGGGGAAATCAAATGTTAGATGTCTTGTGAGATTGATTGTGTAAGGGCCCATTTATTAAGGACTATGTTTTGGAATGATCATTTGCCTCCGACTAACTCGTCCCCGCTGCCACACCTTGAATTCAAACTTGGTGTGGTTCTCCTGGATGATGTCAAAAATAGCATGGAAGGCTCGGGGCATGATGCCGGGGTTCCTCTGCTCTTTGTCACCCACCATGGTGTAGGTCTTCCCTGAGCCTGTCTGGCCGTAGGCAAAAATGCAAACGTTGTAGCCATCGATGGCCAGCTGTATCAATCTGGAGAGAAAAACGGATTTGTCATCCCGGCTGTTTCTTTTCTAAGAGGGATACTCCTTACGGGAGCGACATTTGTGTACGTATAGGCCAATTAACATCCACAAGTGGAACGCTTTTTAATAGATTGGTTAGATTTGTTCGGCTTGATAGAGAAGCATGTAAACATGTAAACACACTTTTCTCTGGAGGCAAGAAGCTCTACCCAAATCATCTGGAATTGATCGACCAATCAAAGGGCTACGATACCAACAAGAAACCAATCAGAAAGACGTGGGTTACCTGTTGGTGTCCTGGAACAGCTCCTCCTGAGAGCTCTCGGGGTTGAACACTTTGTCAAACTGAAACTCGCGTGGCCCACGGGGGGTTTCCAAAGTAACCGTGTAGTCATCGACTCGATCCACGATGATGGCCCCGCCCTGAGCGGCTTCGGCGCGATTGATTGGGCGAATCCGGCAGAACACTCGTATTTTACCTTGGAGCCAGAGGGAGATAGGCCCTTAGTTAGAACAGCAGAGCTGTGTGTTCTGAAAGGAGACGTGGGTGTGTGTGTGTGGGTGGGCGTGGGTGTGCGAGAACGTCCGCGTGCACCTTTCATGTCCTCCACCATGTTGAAGTATTTCTTCCTCATGGTCCTCTCCGACGTGTAGATCTCTATGGTCCTCTTGTTCTGCTCTCTCATGAGCTTCAGCTAGGAGAAGCAGGAGCCAGGTGGGTAAGGCAAAGATTCACTGTGAGGGCATAGCGTTCAGCTCCGGGATTCATGCAGTAGCCAGTCGGACTCATGTCAACTAGTCCGGTCAACACTGAGGAGGCTAACCTGGTCTTGGAGGAGAAGCAGCTGCTGTCCAATCGTCTTCGCGCCCTCGGCGGCGTGGACGTCCGTGACGTCCTCCAAGTCTGCGGCCGTCTCACACTCTGAGGGTAGAGGGAGAAAATGGAGGGGGGAAGGATGAAGGAGAAACTTGGAGGGAACCCTATCCACAGAGGAGACAGAGACAGGTGTCCTGCATGTTTGATAGCACACACTGACCAGTGGCGATTAAGGTCTACCGTGCTTACCTTGGCGAGCAGGGCTGCCTCCAGACCTAATGGTCTCCAGAGCCATCTGGGCGATCTCACACTCCCTCACAGCCTCTTCTAGCAAGTCCAGATGGGACACATGTTCCCCAGAGGAGTCTGATCTGGAACAACATCAATATTAACATCAGTTAATATCGCAGCCCTTCACCCAATGGAAGAATTGCGGTTCAATAGTTTCCACAGCAATTATAAGCAAGTTTAATTGAAGGACTAACTGTTCATGCTCAGGATCAATTGCCTCCTCCTTATGGCTGTCTGCAGTCATCTGCAGCTGTTCCAGCCTCTCTCTGGCTTGGACCAAGGCCTTGTGGTTCTCCTCCATCAGCCGGTCCAGTTGAGCTCTGGCTTCCACCACTTCACTACAGATCCCATGGGCCTGAGACACACAATCCCAATTAACTTAGCTTAACCGTTGCATCTGTTAAATTAGATATAAAGGGAAATGGTGGAGTCTTTTTACATGATTAAGGTTTGGTTGGTAATGGATCAGTCATTCTTTTAGAAGTCATTTTGAATTCAGATCAGAATATCTTTGGAAGGGGGGTTGTGCAACCTTCTGGATGACAGCCTGTAGGAGCACACTGCAGGGTGGTTGTGGGATGGGGCTCCTCTCTGCTTCCATTAGCTCAGTGATCTCCCTCTCCCTCTGGTAGAGACTCACTTTGAGTTCTTCCAGGCGGGCTTTAGCCCCCTCAAGTGGCAGCTCTGGGTCACTGCAATCCTGAGGGTCAAAGCTATGCAGTGTCAAATAATGCTGTTTTGACAAAGTAAAATGGATAATATAGCTATCAAAAGTAATAACAGGTCATCATGAGAACACTAGATCACCTACCCCAGCCAGCTCCGGACCCTCGTTCTCCGTTGCCTCCGGAAGATCCTTTTGTGGATTGTTCACTTGTGATGATAATATTAGCATTTCCTGGACTTTTCCAACTTCCTGTCTTGCCATCTGCAGTTCCTGTAATGCTGTACAACACGTTTCAAAGCATTACCAAAAAGTGTTTTGTTATGTTTTCCTACCCAACACACTCTCACACACAGACTTACTGGAGGCCTGGTGACTATGGAGGACATCCAACCGGATAGAGAACAACTCCAGCATTTTGCTCTGATAAAGGAAGGACTTTTTTTTAGAAAAATAACTTTAAAGATTGACACATAAGCTGGCAGTGACAAAATAAACAACTAAATACTATTAAGAGCACTTTGTGCGTGAAGATGTTAGCGTTCTCTCTTTTCCTTTTACAAAGTTTCTCAAAACCATTCTAGCAGTTCTTTTTGTTTTTCTAGTGGGGGAGATGTTGTCGACAGAACACAACGTCGAGTCTGTGTGTACTATGTGCTCTGCACAGGTGTGATGAGGACAAAGGTTGATCCTTTGGACACAGTATGTGAGAGCAGACACACACAAACCTTCTCTCTCTGCCAGTTTAGGGCCTCTTCTTTGCTCCTCCTTCTCACATCTCTCTGCTCCTCCAGGAGAATCTCATTCTGTCTGCGTAGGGCCTAGGTGTATGTATATGAGTATATGACTATATGGCTGGGATGAAGTGAACTTTAAAAATTGTTCAGTCCGACAGTAATATAGTTTAAAGGATGTGCGTCTAATTTAGTATAGAAAGAGAGTTCCACCCTACATTCACGGGTGGGCTTGAAAGCGCTAAGACCTCACCGTGACTCTCTCCTCCAAGTTGGCGTTCTTCTTCTCTACCTTCTCCTGGTAGAGGTCCAGGATTCTCCTAAGCGTGTTCAGCTTGTTCTGGTAGTGCGACCTTATCTTCTGAATGGTACGCTCCTGGTCACATAGATCAGTGGTGGGGTATTGGAATAACGTTTAAATTAAATCAACCAGCTCTCTCTGAAACATCGACACGCCACTGGGAAACGCACACACACAATGTGCTACACACTTGATTGTCTCTGGCCGCAATCTGGAAGTTCTCCTCCAGTTCCTGCACCATCTCCAAGTGCCGGGTCTTCATTGTCTGCATGTCCTCAGCGATCTACGGTGTGTCAAGTTAGAGTCAGATCTACTGTAGGCAGATGTGCCTAGGTATAGTGCTACGCTGTGTTCGGTCTGAGCGTAACTCACTACCTGTGTTATGCAGACCTCGGCCGACTCATACGGAATGTAGATCTTGACGTCCGCCGACCTGTCCCCAACTTCATGTCCCTCACTCCCAACAGACAGACGAGATTCAGACTGGCCTGTCCGAGTCACATAAAAGTCAACACGGCCTCTCAAAATCGACTGCCTACTTTATTTACTCTATGTTTTGTTTCTCAGGACCGTACCTCGGTCGCTACTGCGATCTGCTCCGATCCAGCGGCGAAACGCAGCCCATCTCTTCAACCAAAAAGTCTGATGTTCAACCACAGCTTCAAGTGGCACAAAGAATGGAGGATTACTTCTGTCCTCAATGATGGGCACATTTAATTAGAAACACACACACAGACATACACCACAAACTATGCTTATGAAACAACATCAACTACAGACTGGAGTTGAATTCCAACTAGCCTCACCTTCAAACAATAATTTACAGGTCAATGTAAGCTTGCTTTATGGAATGTTTTATGATTGGTTTAGCATGGTTTTAGTTTGATGGAATGTTTTATGATTGGTTTAGCATGGTTTTAGTTTGATGGAATGTTTTATGATTGGTTTAGCATGGTTTTAGTATTAGAGCTACCTTACGTAATGTATGGAGATGTGGGTGCACTATGTGCTTTAAGAATAAAAACAGAAGATATGATTGCTTTAAATATATTTATTTTTTATTGATATATTATTGATAAGTTTGGAAGTTTAAAACACGGTTTACAGTTTAATAAGTCCCTATACATATTTAGTCATACTACACAACTGGTGCAAGGCAGGTCCACAGCTCAGATGTCCAATATGTTTAGCGTTGTATTGAGACTGTACATTACGTTATATTTAGAAACATTTATGGATGAATCAGTACCTAGTTATGCCCTTTTTAGAAGGTTTACCGACAGTGAGGTTAAGACTTCCTCGACCGTGTCACTTTTCGTGAACAAATGCCCCCCACCACATACTTTACTCACTGCACCGATCTCATTGTCAACCCCCTCTCTGCCTCAGCAGTAATAGTTGGGATATCATGCTGTAACTGTCCTTTCAGAAACACCTTTTGGGAAGAGAGATGAACACATGAGATGAACAACAAAAATGCCACAGGCCGGACACACAGTGATGTGTGGAGTCTGTATCTAAAATGCAATGCCTGGTAAAAATTAGGAGTCTGGTATTAGAATAGTTTTAAAAGGGTCTTAGAAAGTGGTTTATGATCTCTTTCACGTGGGTCTTTGCGGTTAGGTTCAGAGTCCCTTCTTGGGTCAGCTCTACTTGGAAGCGGGCGCGTTAGTGTGGTGACAGGCTGACCTGTGTCCTGGTCCACGTGGTCTAGGTGTGTGTTGTGTACGGGACATGGTCTGTGTTGCTGGGCCTCCTCTCTCCAGGTCAGGGACGCTGCCTGGGAGCTCCTCCAGCACGGTTACCCCTACTGGGGCCTGGCGTCCCCGTGAAGGCCCCACAGGATCCCTCAGGGTCCTGGGACAACGGGTAGTCTCCCAGGCGCCTGAGCAAAAACCCAGACAGGGAAACACAATGCAAAACTCGGTTACTGTGAGAGTTTCAGTGAGATCCTGGCTGCGTATAAAGTAGGACCTGATGAGGTG